>JASAND010011123.1:0-93499 GCA_030248195.1 Trissonchulus latispiculum
TAGTATTCTATATCCAACTTAATTCTGCTATGGGTCACTCCTACCTAACTCTGTATTGTGCGATCCTCGAAACTTCATAACGCGTTAAGCCAATTCGCTTAGGGACTGGTTCAAAAATGTTTCACAACGAAAGCGTATATGCGTTTCCTTTATACGCCTTTAAACCGTATTCTCCTAATCTTGCTGGAAGCAGACTTTCTGGCTGTATGCTAACTCTGCTGTTTGTAAACTGTTGCCGACACACGTGTGTACAATGGAAGTTGTAGTTTTTATTTAACAAGGCGCTAATTTATTGCAAAAGGGATATCTGTAACAGCACTTTAACTACTTTAAGTACTGGCTTTGATAAGATTGCTTTCTACACATAGAAATTGTTTAGCTAACATTCAAAAGATCAAGACAGAGTGAATGAGCCAAACCCAAAGTGAACATGTTTTGCTTATTGACATCTAATTCACTTTTCAGACAGATTTTAGTCTTAAAATTATATCCTGGATACTCCAAAATAGACCTGTCGCCTGAACAAAATTAGCTGAGTGAGTTTAGTTTCGGTGTTTTTAGAATTTCAAAGCAGTGTACAACCCCATTGTACCTATCTCTGCATAAAGCGTTTAGCATGTTGTCACCATTTGCGCAGATGTCAAATAAGTGCAAAATATTCTCACACTGAACTATGGTATAATTTTTAAGTTTTTTAATGTCTTCAATCTAACTAAAAGCTGTTTACAAATAAACTGTTAGACATATTCTTTGGGCCCTTCTTCAAACTTTGCTTCAAACGTAAACCACAGGATGCTTGTCTTGCATATCTCGGATTAATTTCAAACACTCAATACTTTTCTCAGATAAACAATGCATGCTCTGCTAAATCTCATTACAACTGCGTTTGCACCGTAATTCCTAGGCTTGCCGAGGATATGAATATAAATGACGTCAAGAGTACATAATACTAAGAGTATGCCACTGGGCATACTCTATGTTATCAGAGCAAAAACTATGCTCTGCTCGCTAACGGCTGACCCCCCACCGCAAATTAGACCCATCACTTCAAAGAATTTCGTGCGCTATGCTTAAGTTCTAAAGCTCCAGGCAGGCACAAAATTCGCGCACACACTGCTTGTGTTTTCGAGCTTAAGCACGTAAACATACAGCGAGTGAGCGTACCCCCGTTTCGACCAGGTACTGATTTGCGGGGGGAGTCACTAGGGTCTGATTTGCGGGGGGGTGGGCCGTTAGCGTGCAGAGCATAGTTTTTGCTCTGATAACATATGCCTAGCGGCATACCCTTAGTATTATGTACTCTTGATGACGTTATATATTAGTAGGACACACTCACATTGGGTTTGGCTTCTCTTATGCATCTTGCATTTACATTTCGATATTTAAAATGTTGTATTATATATTCGAAACGCTGCAATGTTTACAACATGCATATATGTTTGCTGAACTACCACCATAAAACTTAGTTTATATACTATTTCTCAGGCTAAACAACACAGCTGCGCCAAGTACAGAACTGTGGGTATTTAGAAACTACCAAACCAAAATTTTTAATATAAAGGTGTATGATAAGGCAGCGCAATCTTCGGCTCCAATTTGTGGATCATAGAGATCATGAAACTAAAATGAACACCGTTTGTTAGATGCTAGACAGTTAGACAGTTTTCGGTAAAATGTTCGCGATGAGAAATGCTTTGACCGCAGACGCAGAATTGCTGAAAAGGGTTTTGCAAACAAAACGCAACTCTGCCAATTAAAGGGATGCATAGGTTTCTTATGCTGCAGGTCAAATTGTGTAGTAGACAAAAAATATGCTTGCTTTTTCAAATTTGAAGCCTAATTTCGAACAGACTGATGCTTACGAAATTTCGGACATTTTGGAACCACAGAGTGTTAATTTGGACTTGTGCCCAGGCTACACCAGACAATGGAAAATATTCTTTTCTGGGTATTCTAAAGCCAAATAGTACAACACTTTGGGGTCATATCAAAATTACTAATATAAAAGTTAGCTCAAAAAATTACTATTAACTGGAAACCTGACTAAATTCTTGATTTAGGGGCGATTATTACATTTGCCCCCTCGGTATAAATACTGGCGTTTTTGATTTGAGGGTTTAAGCATTTTTGTCGTCTCCGACTTGCACGAAGCATGTATACTTTATTTGTGCTAATTACTGGAGATCCCACAAGATTTAATTAAGTAATCCATTTTGCAACAAAAATCTATAAGCTAGACTTTCTGGCATTTGTTGGAAATGTATTAACAACTGAAAGTATCAAAATGAAGTTTACCAACAAACGTTTGTACTAAATGATGATATCTGGAATGAATAGTTTTATAGAAGTTTGCTTTGCACTAAATGATGTTATCATTCGCTGCTCAGTTTTTATACGCACAAAGTACGGCAGAGCAAATGAGGTTATATATCCCTGTCGCGCCTGTGGGCGCGACAGGAAAAAAAAAGAACTGAAAATCTCTTAGCTTGAATGACTTTAGGCAAAAAAATCGTATCAGAAAGCGTATATACGTTTCCAATTAAAGCGTATCAAAAATTACGTATATACGCTTTTATTTTTGAACCAGTCCCTTAACGTCTACCACTGTACCTGACCTCCTTTCCTATGATTTGTATTGCGAGTCACTCAGCCCTACTTGCTAACCAAACTCTTTCAAGCATCATCCTAAGCCTAACCTAACCCAATTTTCGACTTAACACAATTCCCAATTACCTTAGCTTCATACATACTCGAGTCACGCCGAGCTTACATCAGCCATAGTCTAAGCTTACCTCCTCCCTTTTGATCATTTTTCCAACCTTTGCTTTCAGTTTATCCTCATCTGTTCAACCAGCTTAGGTTTAAGTTTTGACTCACTCTGAAATAGCTCCAAATTAACACCGAGACTACACCGAGCTAACACCGAGTATACACCGAGCCGACACCGTCCATTAAGAGCAATGTTGGAGTAATGTTGAAGAATTTCATTCAACAATTTCTGCTTTTATTGATTTCGATCGATGCTTTTATGTGTTTTTATGTCGAAGTCGTCGCGTCGAATAGACTCTCCAATCTAGACATGACATGGCAATGAGAACAATTGATTTGGAGAGACCGATAAAAATGAAGTAGACTGAAGGACTTCATTAAAAGGACTGCTTAAAAACATCATGAATGGACATAAAAGGAGTAAATTTGGAGTAGGTTTGGAGTAGGCTCGGTGTTTACTCGGTGTAGGCTCGGTGTTATTTAAGAGTGACTCGGTGCACAAAACAAGGAAGTTGCTTCTTAGGTAGGTCAGACAAGATAGGTGAAAGTAAGAATCTATGAAAGTTGGATAAATAAGCTCAGCGTAGGCTTGGTGTAATTCAGGAGTGACGCATATTGGTAGAGTGGGTGGGTGGTTAAGGCCAGATAGACAAAGGTTGGAATTTGTGAAAGTTGTAGAAAGTATGCTCAACGTAGGTTTGGAGTAATATAAAAGTGACTAGGTGAATAAAATTAGGGAAGTCGACGAAGTCAATGGTGAAGGCTGAATGGTGCAGAAAGTATGCTCGGAGTATGTTTGGAGAAATTTTTGGAGTGACTCAGTGCAGAAAACAAAGAAGATTGGTTCTTAGGTAAGGTCAGACAGGATAAGCGGAGGGACGAATCTATGAAAGGTGAAAATATGAGGTCAGAGTAGGCTCGGTGTAATTTAAGAGTGACTCAAGAATAAACCTTGGGAGGATGAAACTTAATGCGAGGCGCGAAGGATTAAGACAAAATCGGATAAAAAGATAGGTTAGGTAAGACAGATTAGGTAAGTGAACGCTAAGAGTGACCCAGTGTCTGAAAACTAGGTGAATGAGAAGGTAGGATAGACCGGGACAATATGGTTTGCTCAGAGTATGTTAGTTGTAAGGTAAGTGTGACTCAAAATCAAAATAGTCCGGAAGTACGTGGGAAATCAGAAGGACAGATAAATAGAGCATATCAAGGAAGTAGAACATGAAGTTGTCTAAGTTGTCTAAGTTGTCTATGGCCCTAAAACTATATGAACTCAGAAAGACGGTGACCGGTAACAGGTGACCTTGATAGACCCCCAAAGGACATAAAAATTTGAAAAAAAACGGAGCCCCCAGGGATGACTGGTGGTGAGAATAAGAATTTGCAACTCGAAAACCCAGAGGACAATTTATTTAAAATAACCTTGATGGATTCCCAAGTGGGGACGCAGCCAAAGACTTTACGCCCTATTTTTACTCCCGGGAGTAAGCTGCGAAATGGTGCCATATACTACTCACGCAAAACAGCAGCAATTAGTGTAAAATTTTTCTCTAAATTTTTCATTAATTCTGCAATCAAAATTTTCATTTTTGGGGTACGCAGGAACACAGTTCTACATTTTTGTTTAAACGGAATATTTCAATATTGAATTTCTTGAAACATTGATACATCTGTGCAAAATAAGAGCTATTTTTGTTCAGTTACTAATGAGTGAAGCCATTTTAAACAACTAGCCTATATTACTGCTCCGTAATAAGTCTAATTCAATTCCTGCAATCTTCAAAATATGCACATTGTTTTGCTAGTATTAGCACCAGTCGCCAGTCCTGAAAGTTTCCAGCGGATGGTTAAAATTATTTCAGGAGAACCGTTTCTTGTATTCGATCAGCCTCTTAAAAAGACTTTGAATTAAGAACTCAGGTGGACAATGAGGGGAAACGGGGGGAAGTTTCCCCCCTGTCGGCGAAGTCGCCCACAATGGGTCGCGAAATTGCTCCCACAAGGGGTAAGAAAATTGCCCAAAAATTAGGTTTAGTGACTAAAATTTCCAAAACTTTCCCGGCTACGCAGTAATTGTTCGCTTCACATTTCTAGTTTCACATTTCGATTTTGTGCTAAACGCGCACAATAAACGTGTTTCCTTTTTGTTAAAAACTGGCAACAATCACTTAAAAATCGCTGTCAAAAGTAGGTACCCCTAAGAAAAATCGCTCTCACAAGGGGTTCCCAAATTTGCTTTCACAGGGGTCAGTAAAGGTTGATCCGTTCAGGTATGATTAAGAGGGGGATCCAGTAGATAGTTTCATATTGCAACGTTCCCACCAATGGATCTGTCCTGTCATCATTCGACTTTGATTGTCCAACCCCCAAATTTTCAATTTTCAAACCGCAAATTGGAAGCTTCTTCAAAAGCGTATCAAATATGCCGGAACCTTGCGAAGCAATTGTGTAAATGTCTAACAATATTGATAAAATGCTAAAATACTGGTAAAGCCTTACTACTGAATAATTTGATAGATTTTTGAAAACAAATACTTACAAATTGTTTGATTGTGGTAAACAAACGAAATCAACTTTCAAACGCTTACCAAAACCGACTCTAAACTAGGTAATTCACGCTCCCCGTTGAAGTGGGTAATACAAATTATGTTGGCGAAGGAATCCTCTGTGCCCTCCCAAACTTTACTGATAATAACAACAATAAAAATACAACGCATACAACAAGACTATAACAATAACTATTTCAGTTAACAATGTAAGCCATTACATCGTTAGTATTTTCTTGGATTGACCCATAATGTCTGTGCAGTAATTCTTGAATACAATTAAATAACTAACGAAATAAATAAATAATTGTGTGTCACAGGCTTCAAGCATTTTCAGACGGCACGCGCGCCGCCTAGCCTGTTAGCGTTCCAATCGTTGTAAGTTCTGATTACAGCGTGTGGCCTGAAATTTTCAGCCGGCACATGTGCAGCCTAACGTGACTCAGGCTTTTAACATTCCCATTCGTTTGAAATTTTCAGTGGGTACGCGTGCCTGGAATGAAGCTAGTCTAATCGCATTCCCACGTTTTTTGTCATGATTTTGTGTTTAAAGTTAATGTTTTAATTGATTTAGATTCAATTGATGTTAAATATACAAATACATTAATAATAATAAATAAAAAATAAATAAATAAATAAATAAATAAATAAATACAGGAAATACAATACAATACAATACAATACAATACAATACAATTAATATAAATTATTGGAAACCTACCACAATTAAAGGAATCTTTACTTGTAATACGTGGCAACCACATCTTCTCAATTTTTTATGTTATAGTATTCTTCATAATACTATTGAGAGACTGCTACACCTGATGCAGCATTTCAAATGTTCCAGATTTGTCTCAGCAAATGCCAAACAAGATAATGTTCCTCCAGCCGAGTGTGCTAGAATTTACGGCACTGGTATAAATGATTGCAGCTGTGATGACACAAAACGAATTGCTTGTGAAACAGCACGTAAGTTATAACTGTAATATTGTAACAGGCGTCCGTCGAAATGAAGACTTCAGATTCAGAATGTCAAGCAAACTTTATGGGATTGAGTAAGGACATCAGGTGATAGTCTTGTTGCACTCATGACCTTTTCCATTACCTATTCTGCATTCTTGTTAGAGCATGTATATCGTAGATAACGCAGTGTATGTTATCTAATTTTAACTCTAAACCAAGACCGCAGTTTGAGAGGACTGAGAATTCCTTTCTGCAAATCTTGACGCCATTTCAGCAGGAGCACCAGCACCACCACAGTCCTCTGATGCATGCGACGGCGCAAGTCTGTGTAGTCCAATGCTTGCTTCTACCAGCCAAACTGCAGAAGTCACCACGGATATCACCACAACTTCTACTTCGACATCTGCTTCACTTTCTACGTCTGCTTCGACATCTGCTTCTCTCTCTATGTTTAAGAGTACAACAACTGGCCAACAAAATTTACCAGTATCAACAACTAGCGTTTCAAACGTGAGGGGCTTAAGGTGGTGATTCTTTTTGGGTGCAGGGCACATACTGTTGGTATATGGCATACACCAGGTCCAATTTTGACGAAACTTTCCAAAATAAGTTCGTTTAGCATTCTAACACAGACCGCTCAATCCCGCTTCAAAAACCAGAGATTTCGTTCAGGGAGGTTTTTACCAATTTTTGAAAGTTAGAAAGCAGCTGCATAGCTATGACTTTATCCATTCGAAGGATCTTAACGGGCTCTACACCTTTGTTTTTAGAAGCAGTTTTCTAGCTTTTCGCTATGGTCAGATATAGCCATTTTTCTTATTTTGACTTTCTTATTAAAGCTTGTAGTTACTGCAGAACTCAAATAGTCCACTATTTTCTTGAACTATGAAAGCCGCATAATCAAACTAAGGGTGTCGATCTGAAGACCTCACGGGGGCAAATTATCTGACGCGTGATCATCTTTCAAATCTTATCCCGTTAGCTGCTATCATAAAAATATAGTTTTTTTGCAAAACCCCACCAATTTATTCCAAAGATTGTGGATCATTCACCATGTATGCTGTATGGCTGCTACTTAGCAGATGTAAGCTGCACAACTAAACCCAGGGATGCTTTTTAGCTGCTTCGATTTTTAAAATTTTAAAACATTCGTTAAAATTCGTTAAAATAGTTGCTTCGAAATTTTAAATTATGTAAGCACAGATCTTTTAATGATGATGCAGAACATTGCAGAACTTCTGCAAAGTCGGCGCCCTTGTTTATTGGTGAAAGCTTCAAAAAGCTGCCACTGTCAGGCAACAATAGTGTTCCAGCACCAATCATTGTAGGTCCTCTGTCACTGCTTTACGCTGTGTTGTATCCTTTTGATGGGATTAGCGCCGGAAAATTGTTCTGCGTTAGGAGGCCCGGAAACAGTGGCTCTGACGGAAGGAGAGGGGGCCTAGCCGAAAGTTTTCCAAAATTTCCTAAATTTTCTTTTCTTTGCCAGTTTTGGCCACGTTTCGGCCAAAAATTTGGGTGGGGGGTGGTAGTAAAATCTGAAAATCTGGGGAGGGAGGTAGCAAAATCTGAAAATGTGGGGAGGGTTGCCAAAAGTTGTCATTTTGGTGGGGGCCCCTCTCCCAACTCCCCTAACATATATGTGGTGGGTTGGTTGGTGGTTGGGGAATACGAGTGGTTTTTGATTAGAGTTATATATGTTGCCTAGCCGAAAATTTCCAAAACCCTATAAATTTTAGATTTTGCCATTTGCCACTTTTGGCCACTTTTCGACCAAAACTTTGGGGGTGGTAGGAAAATCTGAAAATCTGATGAGGGGCTTATAAAAATTTCTTGAAACACTCTATTCCGGGGCCGCCGGTTTTTTTATGCGAATATTTAGCGGCAGCTACACGCTTTTTGTAAAAAGTTGTGATTTTTGTGACCCCCGCAAGCCAGAGTTTGATTGTTTACTGCCCCCCCCCAGCCGAAACAGGCGGAACACCTACCATTTTTAAGATCGAAAACATGCAAACATCTTTGGTACACTTATGTAGACACTTTTCGGCCAAAAATTTGGGGGATGCTAGTAAAATCTGAAAATCTGGTGGGGGGGTAGCAAAATCGCTAAAAACTAAAAAACTATCTAAACGTCTAAACTGTAATCTCTCTATTATAAGTTGATAAGTTTCCCTTATTTTTTATGACTTTGCGTTATACCTTTTTCTCTTATACGTATACGCGCGCAGGGGACAACAATACTAGGATATGAAAGTGTACTACAGAAATTGATCTCTATACTTATCTTTGCACCATTACAATAATAATAATAATATCAATTGTTGTCTAGTGTCACATATCTATGCAAACAAGAAGAGGCTTTCATATTCAATTATGCAAAATAGACCCTGGTGTTTAACTAACGATATTCCTGTTAGTTATTGCTTATACAAACATGCAACAGCGTACTCAGCAAAGGAACAGCCAGTCTGTACAAATATGCAAATTAGTCACCAAAACTTTTTTCTGTGCACAACAAAACTGTATAAAAGTGCGTGTACTTATGCAGAGAGGAATATGTGTTAACACAAGTCAATTGCATTGCACAGGGTAGCCAAAGTAAATAATTCTCGCACCCCTACTTGAATCTATGCACAAAAATTAGCAGGGGAATAAGGATTTTATAAGTAATTGCATCGTCTCATTGCAAACAAATTAGTACATGTTTTTGACGACGGACGGCCTCTTTCTGTTGCTGGTAGCCAGAAGCAACAAATCAGAAACTTTGCGACAGTACTTGCCATAGTTCAGTAGAAATAGAAAAGGTGACGAAAGGTGGAATGTCCGCCACCTTACCAGCACACACATGTTAACATATAGTTGCTATGCACGCACACACATACCCACTGCTAAGTGGAAGGTGGCGAGCAAATACTCTTCTTAATGCAAATATGCAAATTAGGTTTTACATAGCTACCTCTGCTGTCTTGTTTGCACAAATGTACATGGTAGCTGACCAAGAGAAAGAGAAAAAGATTGGGTAGCTGAGTATGTTGCGCCTGTAGACTGTACAAACGTTTGTACATCAGTTCGAGCTCTATCTCCCTCTAGAAAATATATCTCACTTAAACGGGCCACACGAGGATTTTTACTTTTACAACTTTTGGGCTATATCTAGCATTTAAGGCAGTATAAGCCTAAACGGTTTTTGCCATTTATACTGCCAAATTACTGCCAAATCTTACAGACAATTTTGACTTATTTATACATAATCGATACATCGTCCATTTGCACATTTTATCCGTGCCAATTCGCCAGAGTTCGTCGCTTTAAGCTAGAGAATTCGCGGAAAAACCATTTTAGCAAAACTGCGATTATTTTGTTTGAACATCGATTTTTCTAAAACTACCAAAGAGATTCGTGTGAGTTTTGACAGAATGAAAAATCGCACTATTGTGAAGTATTGTATGTGTACCTCAATAATAAACTATGTCGGACTTCACTAGATGATTGCAAGTAAGAGCTCAGTGTGTGATATCCAATCCTAGCCAAGTGAGAGAAGATATGAGAGTACTGTAAATTAGCGAGTAGATCAAGGTAGAATCCTTTGCGAGTCCTAGACGACCGTCCCTATAGTTAATAAACAGAATACCGCTAGATTTTACTATACCGAATACAAAATACTCATACCAGCTTTGAAATAAACATACGAGACTAATATAAGACACAGAAAAGGAACACGATAAGTAGACGCAAAGTACACAAGGGAGGGCGTTACCCGCTCCCAAATACCTAAACCTTGCCCAACGACTCCTACCCAACTAGTAAATCACCCAATCCCCTACGCTGTTGACACTCCAACTGACTCTAAACCTACACTTTTCTCACTTATATATGCTTTGTGCTACTGGCGTAGCTAGCCCAAAAAGAAATCACTTATCATTCATGAATAAAACAATTATCGAAATAGTTCAAAGTTGTATAATTTCATCAAGTAGAATATACTTTACGTCACACATATGAAGACAGCACTACGTGTAATTTTCAGTGCTGCGCTGCTGTGCAGCTGGCTACTAGTGCCCTAATGGGTAATATCCCACACTATTGCCGAGGGACGATTTTCTCGGTTTGAGCTAAAACGTCTCCAGTGGCGATTAAACTGAGTACAAAGTTGCGAAATTTCGTGTCATCTCACATTTACCGGATTTACTGGAGTATTGAGGCTTGTTTAGCCAAATCCAAAAAAAAGACCGTCGGCCCACATGTTCTTCATATCCTGGCACAAGAAAAAATTTTGGCCGATCCTACAGTTTTGAGAAATCGATGTTCAAAAGGTTTTGGTCTATATTCAGCCCGTCACGTGTCAACATATCAAACAAGTAACCCCTAAAAGGGTTAGTATTCCGCCCTAGATTAATGAAGCTCACCGGAGTTCTGAAGTTCCGTCGGGAGGATATTTTTGTATTGGGCTGCATGTGATGCGGTTAGATTGCTGCACCAGTACTAAAAAAGTTAGGATAAATCTCAACTTAGGAGAAAAGTTAGAAGTGATGGCGATTTTTTGAAACTCAATTCACCTAGGTAGGTCACCCAAGTATAATTTAGGGAATTCCTAGTCTTTAGAGTAATGAGCATCTTTCGCAACACGGCCCAAATTCACTAGCTAACAGGGGATTTAAGAATCCACGACTGTCCCTTATACAAAAGAAAAGATACCATCCCTACCACCTTTAAGGATAGGGAATATGGCAAACTTGACCAAGGAGCATGCAGCAACGATTGGAAAAAGACCTCGTCGGAATGACGGAATTAGTTTCTTAATTTATCACAAAAAATTGGGAAATAAAGCTTAAACTTTTAAAGATTTCGCTAAAAATTATAAATTAGCAACAAATCATTAGTGTTATGTTTATTGGCGTTAACTTGACAACAAATTACGTTAATTTAAACTTATATTAGTACAATCAAGTTTGAAAATTTCCGTATGAACTGCATGTATTCACAAGCATAGGATAATGTGGGGGAATGGGGGTGCCTATAAAAAGCGGCCGTCAACGAGAAGCAAAAAAGGGTGGACCCTCTCCTCCAGAAGCGAAAAAGGTAGACCCATCAGCGATGAAAATAATAGAAAAAATACTGCTGAAACACTATGATGGAAAAAGGGTAACTGCTGAAACACTACTAAAACTATTTCGAATCGTTTCTCATACTGGCAGACGCGAAATACAAAATGTGAATCCCGACAGAAGCTATTATTGGGAGCCGCTTTATTCAATTTTGATTGTAAATACTAACTGCTCTTCGTGCGCTCATCTAATTTGCATATTGAACTTTCGCAAGTCGAAAATCATAGCAACCAAGGGGGGAACGAAGTTAATGCTTTTCAGAAATTGCAAAAGTAAGGTCCCCCACTGCAGAAAGGCTTAAAAATCAGTTTTTTGCGAAAGAAAATCAAAGTGGGAACCTTACAATGCACGAATAAAATGTGACAACATGTAAAGTCAGTGTTTTCGGCCATTTTCTGCTCTCACACCCTCCATCAAAAAAAGACAGCTCAGCTGAGTTTGCGTGTTAAACATAGGCTGTAGAAATCTAGTTCATCTATTAGTACAAGTAATTTAGGGTCCACCCATTACAAAGATTCCGCCTCCGGCGGAATAAAAATTATGCCATGTTTTGCTAATTTTGCTAGTTTCGTAAGCTCACATGAATGTACAGATTATAAGCTTTAAAACGATGTACAAAGCTCTTGCCAACTCCCAAAACTGCGAAAGCTATAGACTTTCGAAAAATCACCATTAAAGCAATCTGACATCTACCACATAAAGAGAAATTTCAAACAAATGTACCACACGCGACCTCGCCGGAACCTTTCCGGAACCTCGCACATCCCCTAAAGGCATTCCTTTTATGTCTATTCAGTCCGAAAAAGAGTAATGAGCTATTTGGGTATCCAAAAACTCAACTGGTATCCTACCCTAATCAATCTTAGAATTAAATCAAACAAATTCTTAAACTTATTTTTGAGCCCCTAAACGATTAGAATCCCAACCCCACTAAATCTGTCACAATTTGATTCATAACTCTAATATACATCATCAAGAGAAAATAATAGCAAGAGTACGACACCGTACTCTTGCTTAATGTAAATGGCCTGTCAGATGCTCGGCACGCCACATCAAGACCGAAATCTCGGGGGGGGGGGAGCACGGTTAACACAGTTAACCATGTGTTTATATGCGTTTGAACTAAAACGCATCTGATTGGCTAATCCCCTACCTTATGTCAAAATTACGTGTATAAGGTCGCCCCCGAGATCTCGGGCACCTTATACACGTAATTTTGACATTAGACACTAACATTGACATTGTTGTAGGAAGGGTATGGTGTCGTACTCTTCCTATTACAAACTCTTGGTATTACATACGTGTTGCTAATGAGTTCTCACGGGACAATATTCTCTGCGGGCTTGAGCGAAATTAACTGTAGACTAGTGGTGAAAACGGCAGTACTAGTTCTAGGTCCACCTTGAAGTATCTAAATGAAAACTAACTGAAAAGTTATTGTATTCTCTGTGTTACAATCGTAGAAGTTGACAAATCGGATAAGCTTTAAGTCACCTATAGCATGTCGTTAGTGTGTAACAGTTCATTAAGTACAGACTAGTGGCGAAAATGGCAGTATACTAGTTCTAGGTCCACATTTACAATTATCTGGCTAAATTGGGTGAGACTCGGGTATATAGTAAAAAGGACCAAACTTTACCAAAAATTCAACAAACCTGTTTACTCGTGTATTGAAATTGAAGCTGTCTATGACAGCCTGTTATCATTGGATGGATCCTTGTAATCTAGATGAATGTGTAAGCCACCTAATGCAGAAAATGATCTCAAATTGAAAGAAACTGCATACATAAGTTTTTATGTAACATCAAGATCTTGGAAGGTTGGAAGTTTGATCTACCGAAGGAGGCACTGTTCAAACAAATTTATTCTTGAAAGAATGATATCGAACAAGCTGGGGAGGGGGTTACGAAAAATCAAAATTGTTTTCGTTTTAAAGACTGCAGGAAGTCTTTTTTATCAGCTACATCAAAATATTGAACTTAAGCATTGACAGGGATGAGCTTTTTTACATGCCCCTATTTCCCAAACGGCCACGTATTGAGGTCTGTGTTGTTGAGCATACAGTTCGAACAGAGACTCAAAGGATTATCGGCGAGATAAAAAATGTCCCCAGCTATTTGATAAAGGTATCGGATGATACAGTCGAAGACTCGCGAAAAAAATGTACTTGATTCTGCGAAAAATCTGGAAAATTAAACTTCTTCTAAGATGTGTTAAATAATTTAGAGAGCAACATTAGCTTAGTAGTATGCATTAAAATGAGAAAATGTTAAGTAATCAATGAGTAATAATGGCTCAAAGTTGATATCACCAAATGGAATCACCACCTTAAGCATGGAGACATGCAAACGTTGTCTACTATTCCGTGCAGCGAACTTTATAACCATGCTCTACCGATGGCAATCCAAATTTTAAAACTTATAAAATTGAAATATTTTGTCAGTGTTCTAAAAACTTGATAATATGTAATCAATTTTATAATCCATTGCATTTACGTCGTAATGAGAGTATCGCTTTTATCTGAACTCAGTTCTACAAATGGTTTTTGCATAGTTTTGAGTTGCGCTTAGAAATTCGTTTTGATCTCATTTCAGCTGGAAGTGTTTAATTAGTTAATAAGATTTACTGATTGAGTGTTTAGCTATTAATTAACGTACAATGAAATTGTAAAGGTAACGTTTCGTAATTCCTGTATTGCGCTTTTGCGGTATTTTTCAGAAACCGGACCTGACACCAACCTCACTGTACAAAACACCAGAGCAAACTTCCAAGTCTTCAACCGGTTCTGCATCATATTTTAATTCATCGCCAGGGCCTACCCATGATTCAGGTACTATCAAGCTTGAAATACTGAGTAAGTTAAGAAAGTAGTGATAAATCATATACTTGATCATGGTGTTTTCGTCGATGAAGGTTTTTAACTAGTCCAACTCCAGCTGCCACCCAGTTTTCTTGCAAAGTCCGCCGCGACAGCTCCATCCCTTTTATTCCCTGTAAGCCAGGACAGGGTACATAGTAACTATCAGGGGCGTCAGCTGTCAGCTGTCACCGACGGCAAGATTCTGGAATGAGCCAAATATATGAGGACCCGCTATGTCCTACAGAGGAATACAAGAAATAACTAATGTGGTTTTCTTAGGTGCACGTGAAATTGATTGGGTTTCCCACAAAGCCGGTTCTTTTCTGACTTAACGTTTCCACAGAAGTCTCTGATCTTTGTGTTTTGCTGGAATCTTGTGGAATTAACCACAGTAACCAAGCCACCAAATGCTAAAGGCATTGAAAACGTACTTTCCTCAAAGAAATGAACACATGATGTTGTTACCACAATCTGCTACTACGAGAATACTTGCTCTACAAAATAGAGATACCCACAGCTCCAGTTATAATTTTCCTTACTGTCCATGAAAATAAATTGCGCAATCTAGATAAACACCTATTTACTCGTCATTCTCTGATTCAAGAGTGCTCCGACTCAAGTCAGTTTCGAAATGATGATATTATTTATGCGTAGTGTGCGTAGTATCCACAATCTGCGCATAAATTTTCTTGCTCAACAAATAAAAAGTGATACATACAGAAGAAAACAATTTAAAGTTTTTGACAAAACAAAGTTGCTCCCACAAGGGGTAAGAAAATTACTCAACAAGTGGATTTTACGACTAAAATATCCAAAAATTTTCCGACTTTGCCTTTCTTGTCTAGAATTCATTTTTTTGCAAAAAATCGCTAAAAATTGTTTTCGAAAGTACGCTTAAAAATATCGCTTCGACAAGGGGTAACCAAATTTGCTTCTACATGGGTAAGTAAAACTTGACTTTCCGTTCAGGTATGCATGTGTCCGTGTCTGAATATGTTCTTTTACCCTTTATTGCATTATTAATTGCCGTCGTTGAAAATGATTGCAGTTGCCGTTTATTTAAAACCGAAAATAGTTTATATAATTTAGATACATCAGTCCTTAGCGAAAGGAAACAGGAAAGCACCTTCAAGATAAAGCAGGTGGATCACTGCACGCAGAGTCAGGTTAACTCCCCTTCAATTGTTAATTGCAGTTACAGTTTGTACAGTTGCTCACTTTCAATTTTTCAGTTGCAACAAATCAAACCATGGATATACAGCTAGTGTTTGAGGCCGGCCGAGGTTCCACCGGCCGGCCGCCGGCCGGAGAGTCGCCGGCCGCTCCGACCGGACCCTTCGGCGACCGGCTACCGGCCTGGAGCAGTTTGCGGAGCAGCTATTATGCCTGCTAAGATATTAATTTTCAGATGTAATATTAGAAAAACGTAGTTGTACGTGTACGCTAATTGCACAAACCAGACAAAAACCAGATTTGGAGTTCATTTTAAGCTTAGTTGTTCTAAATTGTAAATTTCTGACTGTTGCTTTGCATCCGGTGCGGTGGCTGGCCGATAGTCGGTGGCTGGCCACCAAGCGAAACTCGTCGTTCGGCGGCCGGTCGGCGGCCGGCTTAGGTCGGCCGACCTCAAACTCAATATACAACTGCATAATAACCACCTATAACCGGTTTCATTAACCGACCTTCCAACCTATTAATACAACTTCACACAGGTAAATTCTTTCCTGTGGGGCATAATTAGATCTGGGCCCTGTTGCATAAAAACTAACAGTGTCAGCTGTTAGACTGTTAGACTGTTAGACTGATAAAACTTTTATGCAACAGGGCCCAAAAGTTTTAAATAGTGTAAACACTTTGCAATATAGTTGGGCAAGAAGCGACTCTAGCACCTCATTCTAATCTTTCTCAGAACCACATCTTTTATACTACTTGAGTATTAGTTCCTGAGTATCTCCTTTGTTTGTAATTGTTAAACAAATATGATTGTAGCTGCGATTGTGGTCACGTAGTTAAGCTCGTGTATATACATTCACATGAACTCCAACATAGCTTAATGAGACTTACTGTGACTCCTTTCCTGTTACCAGAGCGCTCACCTAGCACTATCGTTTTCCTAGCTGTCGTGGCTGCCACTCAAACCTTTGTTTCGAATATTTCCTAGCTTCGGTGGAGCTTGACTTTCTCCTTGATTTCTTTTTTCTTAAACTTTTCGATAATGAGTAGCTTCCTGGGACCATCAGCAAATTGCTTGTGCCTCGACAGACAATTACTTACTCAAATATTTGATCGTTAGAGTGAACTGAACAATCCTCTATACTACGCAGCTTACTACATTGGTGAGATAACGCACAGCTGGGATGGAAAAAGGTATCCACCCGTGGTGACGTACGACAACAGTTCGGCGCATATTGAGCGCGAAATTGAATTATGGACGCAGCACGAATCATTGCTCAGCCAGTATGTATTGAACGAAAGAGGATTCGACAATTTTCCTTGCTTTGATGCTGCATCCAATACGTTGTACCTGACGGTAAGCTGTAAATTGGAAGTTTGCCATACTGTTAGAGTTTGTGACTGCAACGATTAATGATTAATGACATGACCTAGCAAAAGCAGTCATGATAAATTAGCAACAGTACGATTTTACACAAAATGTCACTATAACTTTGGTGTGCAAACACCAAACACCAAACCTATAACCACAAATACATTTGAAAATTTTTAGGCCCCCCCCTACCCCTCTGAGTGAAAAAGAACAAGTTATTTCTGATGCACTTCAAGTAATTGGATGCGTATGGCTCCTTTCTATTCTTGGTGTCACAATCGTTGGACAAATAATAACAAGGTAATGCTTTTTGGAACTAATAAAAATGCAGCGCATGTACACGTCGAATTAAGGGGGGGTCAAACGTGAAAATTTTTTGATACATATAATAATTTGCTCATTTTTACACATAATTTAGCCACATATGCTCTACGTTTAAACTTTAAACTTTGTGTTGTTTCGTTCAGTTCTCCGTAAGTTATGAGCCATTCATTGATAAAATTTGAATATCTGCAAAAATGAGGGTACTGCAGCCAACTCAAGTAAGTTTTCTATTTCAGTATCGATATCAATTTCAAGAATTTGGCTTTATTTTCCTGCATATGTCTTTAATACCACAAATTGAACCATTTTCTGACAGTTAAACCAGTTAAATACGATCAGAAGTTTTGTTAACGCATTTTACAGCGAAACAGGACCACTGGAATCACTTAACAGCGATTAACTTAAAATAGGAGCATTTCCAAACCATAGTTCTATAAGAAGGATTGATTCTGAACCTAGGAGCTTTCGAATGATATAAAATATGGCATCCTTTGAAAAATTTGAAAAATCGCCAATTTTGTCATGCGAGTGCCTGACTGACAGATTCGGATACAACTCCCAAGCTAGCTGACATAACTATAGTCAGAACTGAGCTACAACCATCAGAAAAAACATAAATAAATCCAATTACATCAAGAAAATGAGGTAAACGCTGGCCACCCGGCGGATCCACGAAGGATACATGGCATTAATCATAAACAAATAATGAAAAACGCCTGCCTGCAGTCACGAAGGCCGAAGCCTTAGTCCGAACCGGAGAGAGCCAATGGGCGCTGTGAGCGCTCTTACACAGAGAGAACTAATCTCTGGAGCTCCCGCATGGTTGTCCTAGAAGGACCTTCTGGGTAAGCGCGCTCACAGCGCCCATTGGCTCTCCTGTTCGGACAGGCTTCGGCCTTAGTGACTGCAGGACGGCGTTTTTCATTATTTGTTTATGATTAATGCCTTGTATCCTTCGTGGATCCGCCGGCTGGCCCGCGTTTACTTCATTTTCTTGATGTAATTTGATTTATTTATGTTTTTTCTGATGGTTGTAGCTCAGTTATTAGCAATAAATATAATGAGATATTTTGGCTTTTCGCAGTTGCTGATTGACATGGTCTCCTCATGTTAAAATTTCAAAATTCTGGAAAAACTAAATTTCCAGTGACAAAAAATCTCTAAACTGGGCAAAGATTACCTGCATCATTTTCCAATTCCATATGTTTAAAACATACAGCAGGGTTTTGTTTGCGTCCAGATGTGCGTCTGGACGCAAAGTTTCTTATCTAGACCCAATGAAATTTTAACGGGACGCAAGCTAGACGCAATATTATTTCGTGAGAAAACTCACTTTTGTAAGGGTAAAAGCTTTAAAGGTTTCCAGTACCAATTTTTCCGTTTTTTCCAAAAATTTCTTCTGGTCCTGGGGGATCCGCCCCCAGACCCCCACTGTTTCTCACTGTGCCATGGAATGCAAGGTGCAAGGTCATGCCTCAATGTTACTCAATGTTATTTGTTAAGTTGTTGTCCACCTGCATCCGTATCCGATCTTTTCGAACTCGTAAATTTCACTTCAATAAATTTTATATGGATCTTACTAGTTGCATAATCGTGAGCATTTATATTGTTCTTATCCAACAGGTCAGGCAAGATCAAGATTAGTAGTAAAGTAAAACCCCAAAACTAACAAATTTGTAGCTGTAAATTGTTTGGTTCTTCCATCTAAACACGTTTTTCACAAAAATATACGAAAATGGCTATTTGAAATAATGCAAGTCTACCATTTTTCTAAAATATTCAAATGCAAAAGACCTATGCACGAGCAATTCACGATGAATTTATCGTAAATAGCGTTCATATTATTTACTAGTGATGGGCACCGGATATTTTTTCGCATCCGAATATCCGCCTATTTTGCTTTAACGGATATCCGGATATCCGGTTATCCGCCTATTCCAAACTTAAGTTCAAGAAACTTTTTTGATTTTGCAGTTAAACTTTCAATTTTTCTGTCAATTTTTTGGTATGCTGTGAATATCTATCATGCAATCAAGTAACAATCTTGGTTTCAAAAATATTTTGAGAGAAATTTTTGAAAAATATTTTAAAAATTTTAAAATTTTTGTCAAAAATTTGCTAATTTTTCATTAGTTTGTCTGAAATGTACACGGATATCCGGATATCCGGATATCCGGATGTTTTTCTCAAATCGGATATTATCCGGATATAAAAATTGTCCGGATATCCGGTTATCCGGATATCCAGTGCCCATCACTAGTATTTACAAATGCTTCTTTACTGTATTGCCGCTGAATAATGCAGCACTAAGCATACACGCTTCTTACACAAAAATGCATTAGCGTTAAGAGCTTCAGTTAGAATAGATGTAACAGTTGCCAAATAAATCTTTTTAAACATTTCCACGACGGATTTAATCCGTAATTTCAAAAAATCTCCAACTTCTGGGGGACTCCGCCCCCGCCAGACCCCCCGGTGCTTCTTTGCAAAATTTTTATCAAGGATCAGTAGTTCTCAGCAGAGATGAAACCGGGTCACTATTTGGTGACCCGGTGACCCGGTCGACCCCTGACCCGGTGACCCGGTGACCCGGTGACCCGGTATCTTTGAAAATTCAGGATTAAGCTTGGAAAAATTCAAAATACTTATATCGGGGTGTGATGAGTGTTTTTCCAGATTTTTGGACAGTTTTGGCGTCTAAAATACGAAGCCGGGCAAAATTTTCTTTTTCCGTAAAGTAGTAAAATTGAAAAGTAAATATTGTAAGTAAGCCGGAAAAAAAATTACACGACATCGCACTCAGTGTGATGTGAAGTAAACTACATAGCTTTTTGAATCAAACAAAATCGAACAAAATATATGCTTCGGCAAAGTCATTACTTCATCGAATTCTAAGCATAGAGCTTAACATTAGCACTTTTGTGTTTTATCATTATTTTAGCAAAATATTTATGTAGTTGTATGGTTGATGGTTTCACTCAGCGGACATTCTTTGGACATATTTTGCTAATGGCTATGATTCAGACAACATATTCTATAAATAAAAACAATTACAACTCCATTTGTTCCTAAGCTATAACAATTAGAAAATGCAAAGCAAAACTCAGAATCTGTAAACCTTGTTGTGCCCAGAATTTCCTTCTTACCGACACTTGAAAAACACAGTCTGACTCCCTCCTTCCAAAAATGATAGTAGCGGCAAAAAATCACTTACAGTAGCTGGAGCGTGGATAATTTTAGATTTTAAAATAAAAATTTCAGACTCCCATGTAATAATTTTCATTTTCTAGTTAAGATTCAACGCAATCATTGTGTTTCTAACCTAGATCTAAGCTCAACAGGCCATTACAAATATTATGAGGACACTACAGCGACAAGCATTTTAAAAAGCTACACGATTAAGTTAATATTGCTTGCTAGATTTTGAGTACTTATTGAAGTTTTCAGTTGGTAAAACTGGTAGAAACTCCGAAAAATATGCTATAACAGTAAAAAATTCCCCTAAACAAAAATACCGGGTCAAGACCGGGTCAGAGCTCGTGACCCGGTGACCCGGTGACCCGGTCCATATAGTGACCCGAACTGACCCGGTGACCCGGTGACCCGGTGACCCGGTTTCATCTCTGGTTCTCAGAGTTTTTGAAACAGAATGTATGCTTTAATTGTTGCTACCTTTCTTCTCAATGATATTCCAAAATATTTCATAAATTTTTAACACTTTAATTACTTTCACTAACATTGAAATATCGGAATAATGTGTGTCAATGATATTGAAAATTACTCAAGGTATGCGCTAGATGCAACAGATTCCAAATAAAATCTTTTTACACATTTCCATTACGGATTATTTTGCAATTTCAAAAAATTCTTCAACTTCTGGGGGGCTCCGCCCCTCAGACACCACGCCGTTTCTATTGGACGCATCTACATTTATTCTGTAGGTAATCATGTAATCGTGCATCCCATTTAAGCAGCATGTACTTTCTAAATTGCGTTACGCTACAGGAATTATCGAATTTTTTATAAATAAAACAATTTTTGCACTGAAAATCCGCTAAAACAAGAATTCTGTCTGGACGCAAAATTTCTTAACGGGACGCAACTAAAATTTAGCGGGACGAAAGGTTGACGCAAATCCGAAAACCAAAAAACCCTGACATACAGACATCAACTTCGAGGTGAAATTACTCATTAACCGTAAGTGATCCGACTATTATTTTAAAAACTCGTTAGAATATACCAATCGGACAACAAAATAAGCGAAAATGAGAAGACTCGGACATGGTCGAAAAGTCGACCAAAAATGCCCCCCTCCTCCTTAAATCACTGCTACACATCATCACAAATACAGAAGGGTCACTGGCACAGCGAATGTCCACTCAACCAGCTGATACATTACTTCATGACCTAGAAGCCTATGGGGAAGCTCACGTGCGGTATAAACGAGCAAATATTATCTGTAGGGAAGAATGTTATTGTGGAAATGTATACGTGAATACCAGTTGCTTGGACGTGCCTGGTCCGTTCTGAATATAAGGGCAACAAATGCCATACTTACAGACGACAGCTACTGCATGCCACAAAGATACAATGGTATAATAAAGAGTACGATTAAGCCCGGTGTGATAGTTGGCCTGCCACTAGAGGAAATGAGTATGTTCGGTCGACTAAAATGTCTGATTGGAACTGTCTTTGTTGAACAAACCCATAAGCCTTCTAACAGACAAGTGTTATGTATAAACCGACAAGAGAAAGATTGCTTAGAGGCACTACTTAGAGGCTTATACTCACAAGACAATAGCACTGCAGCTGAATAAGAATAATAATAAGACCACAAATAATGTGCACATATTTCATGGTGTTTCATGCAGAAGTCGTTGTAACTAAAGAACAGGCATGTGTGGTCAGTATGCCTTCGTAATTACTTCCCGCATCTGACATATAACACCACAGTAAAAAGGCAGACAAGTGATATGCTTCCTTGACCAACAGGAACATAGCAGCAATATGGTCAATACAATCAGGAAGAAATTGTGTTACCGATTTATCCCAACTGCGAAGCGGTTGCAGGAGCTGACAAGAAACTACGTTCAGTACTGACAGTTGAGCTTCGATGCAGGAATGGTGTTGATAGGGCAGACAGTCAACCTGGTTGAAACTTGAAAAAATTAAAAGCCCGATGAAGCGGGAAAAAATTGAGATAATGCACGGAAGCAAAAACCGAAGCAAGCAGTAAGAACCATCTCCACGACCCTATGCATGTAACTACTAATGCCAGTAACCACTTTGTTTACATCAGGCATCAAAGCCTCTACATGAGTTCTGGCATAACATATGGGAAATACGGAACGCTATCGGATGTGCAACAAAAGTAGAAACATAGAGCGGGTGAACAACCGCCTGAAGACGCGAGCGCATTGTGGAGCCTTGAAACCAGTAGCGGAATAAGATTGGCGTGATTCGAGGTGTTTACGTTTTGATTTGTTATCTTATTCGAATGATACGTGAATGACAAAAGCAGTAAAAAACCATTCTGAAGAATTTCACGTTCATTCGCTGTTTTACTGCGAACAGCCTACCATTCGTCAAAATCTTTAAATAGCTTGCATTTGTATTTTGTGAATTTAGAAATTTTGACTACATTCCTTCAAGACAGACATGCTGCGATGTTTTATTGTTTATCGCACATATCCTGGTATTATTCCTGCGAAGTCGTGTTCTGGCTAAAACAAAGGTTATCAAACATTTTAGTTAATTGTTAACAGGGTGTTGCATTCACAAGCAGCTTTTGCTGAGTTTACTCGGTTTGCCTCGAATCTGCTGCAAAATTATTTCGTAGCTAATCAATACATTCGTTTCTTATTCACGGACATGACTGTTAATTGTGAAATGTGGATTTCATGAAAGACAAAAACATTTAACAGTGACAATCACAAATGCCGGAATGTCCAAGCTGACTTTACAAACTTTACTTGACTAACAAACACAAGTAAGAATGCGGAAAAATAGTTACCAATAGGTGGAGGTTGAAAGATAATTGGTGAGTTAACGCTTTGTAGTATATACTATTTCTCTGATATTCTCATAATTTCCCCCATAAAAGAAAACCCGCTGCTCTGATGGTTTGGTTGAAATTCCAAAGCGTAGCCCACGTTCATAGTTTAAGTAATGCAATTAACGCACTTTTGATTACTGATCGTCCAGTTTCCAACACTGTTTCTAACCATAAAGGGCAAGTTGCAGTGAGTTCAACATACAAAACATATTTAAAACAAATAATTAATACTTACATTGTGCAAAAATGACCCTTAAACATTATTAAATGTGCTAAGTACTTACATGAATAGTCTACAATTGAAGATCTCACAGAGTGACAAGGTGGACAAATATTTCGGTTTCGACTGGCGACCAATTCAGCTATAATACTTTTTGAAGTGTTGTTTTATGCTGTAAAAAGCCACTGCTTGAGACGAGGTTCAGGTAGAATCTTGTTAAAAACCGAATAGACACTACCTTCTCTTGCCATAGTTACCACGATTGCTCACATTCGTCACATTGATAACTTAATTCAAAACAGCATGATTTCAATAAACAAAGCTCTCATTTGTAATCTTGTCGTTTCGGACTGTGTGTATAACGGTTGCAATTAGTCAGTCCTGTTTATTCGGTTTTATTGGAGCTGTTACTGCCTTTGAGGGACTAGAAAGCTTTGCAATATTGTCACATTCTATAAAAAGAAAGAATCCCTTCATTTCTACATGGAAAACGGTCGTTATTTGTATAGGTAGGTTTACATTTAGCTGAGAGATTGATTGTTTTAGAAAACAGCAACAATTTTAGTTCCACCGTTGAAATAGACAAAATTGTAATGTACCTGGGTGTATATGTAACTCCATTTGAAGTTGAAACAGAAATTGGGATAATGAAATGGGGTGGTTATAGGAGATTATGCCACATTGATCATATAATGCAGGTATTTCCTAACGGGAGGGTTCAACGTTTGTGTGTTTTTAAAAATCGACGTTTAAAGTTGTGCTTAAAAGAGGATGGTTTCGATGTCATTATTATCTGCTGCGTAATTTAGGAATAATTATAATAGATGTGTTTGGGGCGAAATGTGAAGAAGACAAATATTAATTAACAATTACATGATTCAAAATGTTTGCCCGTGAGGGGGTTTACTTACTTTCGATTACTCGCCTATGCCTATATAACATGCATTCATTGAAATATTTCCACAGTTGTTTTGAGCACAAAAGTCCACCAAACGTCTAGATTCTGTGAGATCAGACGAGATTTAGAAACATTTCAATGAGCTGAACGATCTGATATCATAATTTTTGTTTCAGCATCTGTTCTGGCAGTAGTGACGGTGTCAGTTGTCGTAGCTGGATTGTAGTGCTACGGACAAAATAAAAGACTGTATTTTGTATGATTTTAGGGCTCCAAAAGGTAGCACTGGTAAGCACTGGTTTTAGATTGAAAGTTGAAAAGGCTGAGAGAGCACCGGGGTCGGTGGTACCCTGTTCTCAGCGACACACACTCTAATTTCGAAGCACTAACAGCAATGCGAACAGACGAGACGACTCGGTCGACTCTTAGATCCTTCGGACTAAGTAGCCTGGTTTTGGTCTACCCAATCCGGGATTTGTCCGCGTTAGGTCGTGAGTTCGATTCCTCTAAGCTCCGTTTCCGTTTAAGGCCAATACACGTTTAGTGAACAGCTGTCGTGTTCAACAGACGCCCACAAGTCAGTACCTTCTGGAATCAGGCAGAAGATCAACACCTCTTGCTCAGTACAACTGTCACACTTCCAGGGGAAATGTTTAGGCACAAAGTCTTCAGTGCCTGGAATTGCCTCGTAAGCTTCCTCAACTATCTGGTCTACGTTCCAGGGACGCAGACAACCGCAAACTACAATGGGATGAATTAAACTAAGCGTTTCCTCGCTCTGATGCTGGAATGCCTCTAGCTCAAAACTAACTGTCAACTCTGTGCCACAATTCTCGCACTCTAACTTGCAGTGAGACAACACAGGCACAAACTCTGCCAGCGTGATATAAGCCAAGTCCTAACTAGCGTCCAAAGTAAGACCTATCTGATCCCTAACTAGACCCTAAGATCCTAGCAGAATGGACCACAGAACCTATAAATTTTAGGATTTAATTTACAACAGTTACGTGCAGACGAAATGAAGATATGATGATACAGACCGTGCTAAGGTAGATTAATTAGTTACAAACAGAACTGGTCAGCTAATCGGACAACACAAAATAGAGCACGACAATTACCGAAAATACAATTACTACCGATACAATCGAGAACAGGCAAACTGGTTACAATTACACACACACAGAATACAAGGCTGACCACTATTACCCTAAGGCTCGTACCTAATTAATGCACCTAATGATTTTAAATTAGACCTAGCAGAGGACCTAGACCTAACCAGCAGTCTGATACACACAGATTATCCCAAGAACTTTGCTGAATAAGTTTATCCTACAAACTTTATATTAGAACCTGAAACCTATGAAAATTTCGAATGAATTAATTATATATCGCGAGTCTGGTACAGTTTCCACAAGATATGATCACTATATTCTGCTTCCTAACTCTAAGGTATCGAGGGGGTCAGCCTATATGCTTGGGGTGTCCTATGTGCTTTTATTTTAATTGAAACAATCAATATTGCGCGGATTTCCACCCTTCCCGGGCACTAGATATTAGTCCTGACTACCCGCTCGGCAGATAACCAGAAACTAATATCCTACTTCCTGCCTAAGGAAGCGGCCAGAGGTCAATTCGCACGTTTTTGAGAGGTTTGTCAGGATTTTAGATTTCCCCAAAAGATCTCTAATTTCAAGTTCAATAGTATCTTTAGAGAAACAGCGACAAAGAGAACAAGACAGGAGTGTTAAAAGAATACATGATTAATTTCAATAAAGTTCAAACAAAAAGTTAGCTTCTTTCTTCCTTCTTGGGGTCCAACCCACTCAATCCCACAACCGAAAGTTTGGTAGCCTTTCAGAAGGCTCTCAGAGACCGTTAGGCGGTCAAAAGTTCGCTAAGGACAGCTTCAGAGATCGTCAGGTCGAGGGAGCAAGCCTCAACCAGGGGGGATAGCAGTGCACGGCAACGAGCAAGATGAGCAAGCTGGCAACTGGGTGTCGGACAAATCACCCTTAGACAATAGAAGTTACTGCTGGCAAGGGTGTCGGACAAATCACCCTGATCTGATGAATCCCAGGAAGTGCACTCTATCCAGCCCTGGCAGACTGTTTATCCCTATATCTAGTGTCAAGAAGCTACTCAACAAAGTTACTGGCCAAGCACCTTCCGGATATCCTGATGAAAGAGGCGTCCGTGTAGCAGAGAGCGTCCAGGGGGAACGTCGGGGCTCCTCACACTGGCAATGAGCAGGATCAGGATCCACGGACTGAGGATCCAAAAGACACCGGAAGAAGGAAGGACCAAGGGACCCAAGCTGGGATCAGGAGAGCAGCACTGGGCCGGGACTGGCAAGGATCGCAGGCAGAAGGGCAGCAGGATCACAGGCAGACTGGCAGGCTACAGAGAATTGGATTCAGGAAGGCAAGGCAGGGCTTGAGCGCAACCTGAATCAAATGGGTTAAAACCGTTAGGATCTTTCAGAGAAAGATCCTAACACGATATTTCCTGGGTCCAGGAATAATCCCTAAGAAGCTGAGATGTGAAGTTTGAAGAGTGCGTATAATTGTGTGAAAGTTTGAGCATGTGTTCTGTGGTTTAAAATTGAGAAAATTTTAATTAAAGTTGAATTTTGGGGACTTTTGGGAGAGTTCCCAAAAGTCCAAGCTTCTCAGTGGATTTCCTTTCGTAAATCCACGCGACCCAGGTAATATCTAGGCACAGATATTACAATCAGAATCATTTATAACAGTAGAATAAAATAGTTTAGTTTAAGGGGCAATCTCAGGGGTGTTTTTTGAAAAAGGACCTCTGGGTCCTGTAATAAGTCTCAGAGGCGATTCCCAGAAAAAGAGGGAATCGCCTTTAAAAAACTAGGGAATTAGAAGAGAACAAGAAGGGGAGGAAGCCCTAAGGTGGGAAGTAATCCTAAACCCCCTCCTAAACTAAACCCCAAAAAGAAATTGACAAGGGGCTAGTGTTAATACACTAGCCCCGTTCCGGAGTGGGGGGAATTTTGGGCATAGTAACGCCCTATAGTAAAGAAAAACGGGGGGAGTGAAGGGACAAGGCCAAAAAGCGGCCGTACACGACGAGAGACAAGGTAAGACTGAGGTGCAAAACAAGTCTACCTGTCAATCATGACAATTTCGGCAATCATTCGTCTGATTGGCCGAAATTGTCCTCCGCGCAAAAGGCGCGCACTTAAATGATTCTGATTGGGTCAAATTAGTTGTAATCATAACGTGACTTTGAGCGGGCTCTCAAGTGTTTACGTGAAAGGGGAAAGGGCAATTAAACTAATCCCTTTCCCCTATTGTAAAATTAGGGAGAGAAATTAAGAAAGATAACATCAAAGCAAGCGCACTCAGGCGAGAAATTGACACTACGTCAATTTCTCGCTTAAAGAAGAAAACACGACGCAACACCTTAAAACCTGGACCAGAGGGTCCCCGTACTAAAACTTAGTGACTGCTGATTAGGTAGGTGAAATAGTTAATTAAAACTTAGTAGGTACGAGCCTCTTACAGAACACAAAATACACAATACTAAATACAACAAACAACTAGGTAAGACATGAATTAAAATTAAACTTTTCTTTTTAGTTCCCCTCCTTTTTTTCTTTTGCCTTTGAGTCTCAGCCGAGCTGGACTCAAAGAGCGGAAAGTTTGTACAGTTACAAAAGTAACGCATCTGTTACTCCAAATTGGCAATAAGGGAAGACATAAAAGTCTTCCCTTAAATTACAAAATCCAAAACTTACAAAAGAAAAGAAGAACTTTAAAAGAATTCCACACTAGCTAAGCAAAACCCAGTTAAGTTCAGTGAAAGGGCAAGCCGAGCTTCCCTTTTGCTTTAAAACCAATAAAAACCAGATTAACTAAACTTTAAACTTAATTAACTTAACTTTCATTAATTAATTAGCTAGAATATGGATTAACTTAATTAAATATAAACTTTAATTAAGCTTAAAATGAAGTTTAAACTATTAGTAATCACAATACTTGAGGGACGAGCCGAGCTCTCCCATTTAGGTCAGAAAATCAAGCATAACTTAAAATCGAACCACCGAAGCACCAATTATCTTGTGCTTATTTTAAAGAGGAAGACCTGCTGAGTTTGTTTATAAAAGTTTTGACTTCATTATTGATGTTAATTAGCGTGAAACTTTTAATTAAAACCACTATGGCCATCCAAGTCTGGAGGCCCATTTGAACTTCAATATATGGCTCACAAATCGGCTTGTAAAATAAAATCGAACCACAGAAGCACCAATTATCTTGTGCTTATTTTGAAGAAAAAGAACTGCTGGTTTGATTTATAAAAGTTTTAACCTAATTATTGATGTTAATTAACATGTAACTTTAATTAGAAACTTTATGACCAACCAAATCTGGAAGCCAACATAAACTCCATAATGTGGCTTGTAAATCAACTTGTAAGTTGAAAACGAACCACAGAAAGGGTAAATATTTTTGGATATTCTGAAAGAGCAAAGCTTGCTGGTTTTAATGATATAAAAATTATACTAATTAATTATGTTAATTAACGAGTAATTAAGCGAAAACCACTGATATGGTTGAAACTTGAAAGTAACTTTGCAATCTCCATATGAAGTTCAAAAATGGCTTGTAAAATTAAAACGAACCACAGAATAGGTTGTTTTTCTTTTATAAATCGCAAGAACAGGTCTTAATCTATTCAGATATAATAAACTTTGATTGCATTTCGACGTACAGTGATTGAACACTGGCCTTCTTTCTGACCATGTTGGGTTGTTTTGGCCGTAATAGCAGAATCCCTTTAATTAACTTAAATTAATGAGTGGACCGTGCTCTGCACTAATCATTGACAGTCGTTCTACACCTGCCAATCCGCCTGGGGAGCGGCACCCAACGGGCCTCTACCTAGCTGTCCCGCAACAGCATAATTAGTAAAAGTTAACTGCCAGCTCGAAACAACCCAACTTAAGCTTGAAACTTCATTACTATTAATTTCCCCAATTAATTCATGTCTTAACTATGGCAATAATCAAAGATACAGGTACAATGGCAGTCAAACACATTCATTCCATAAGTTCCATTCCGTTTTCCAGCAGAATCCAAGATCGAAACTCCATAAGAAACCAAAACTATTCATCACATATTTAGCCTTTTTAAGTTATTTTGGGAAGCCGCTTATTACTCGGATAGATTGTTCAAAGACGTCGTTTTTTTGGTCATGTCGTGTCCTAAATGCGTTCATTGGTTGGCACGCCGGCCGATTTGGATTGAAATACAAATATGACCTTTTATTGAACAAATCCACATGACAAAATATTCATTTTTATTACAGCCTACCCGAGTTTTAAGCGGTTGGTTTTCTGCTTGGGGAATGAAATGAATAACCCCGAAAAACTTGTACTGCTTGAATTTTGGAAGTTCGCGAAAAGACATATTACGGACGACACATAGTTTATACTGCGAAACTGTAGACATTCATACTATCAGTCATTCAACAAAGGTACATGGCATATGGCATACGAAAATATTCTATACACGAAATTGAGCTTTATACAAAATGACAAGGGTACTTGAAAAACAAACTTTTTAGGGAAATCTAGCTAGTTCAAAGGTTATCAAATTAGCCAACTACAGGGCATGCGAATTACAGATGAAAACCGATCAATACTGATTGTTTCTCAGATTCCAGTGCGTTTAATGCGTGTGCGACTAATTGGAGGTCTGTTTCCAGCGCCTCCACCCAAACTATACTCAAGGGGAAATTATACTTTGCGAACCGTATCCAGCAGAATTCTTTCAGAATCTCTTTGGCAAACTTCTAGCAAACTCTAGTTACTAACTGGGAACAACACTGTATGAGATGGGGATGTTTAAATCCCGATCGGGGAATGCTCGTCCCGATTCCTCATAATACCTAACACTACAAACCAAATACACGAAATGAGATGGGGATGTCTAAATCCCGATCGGGGAATTACTCGTCCCGATTCCTCATATACCAAACACTAACCAATACAAACAAAATGAGATGGGGATGTCTAAATCCCGATCGGGGAATTGCTCGTCCCGATTCCTCATATACTACACACTACAAACTAACTGAACAAAATGAGATGGGGATGTTTAAATCCCGATCGGGGAATTACTCGTCCCGATTCCTCATATACCAAACTCTACATACTACAAACAAAATGAGATGGGGATGTTTAAATCCCGATCGGGGAATGTCTCGTCCCGATTCCTCATATACCAAACACTAAACACTACAAACTACTGTGGGGCATTCAGCCCCCCGGGGCATTAAGCCCTCCTAACAAAATACTGCGGGGCATTCAGCCCACCTAACAATTAAAACAAAATACTGCGGGGCATTCAGCCCACCAATTATGCATATCAGTTCCCAACCACAACTTTGCCAAACGTATCAGAATATAGTGATCAAAATTTACAACTACTAAACTTTGCTAGAACTTCATCCTAAACTAACCTAACTATTTTAACTGACTGGATACTGAACTGTCACTAAAACACATTTATTGTTCGCAAGCACACATACGGTAAAAAATTCAATTGAGCACTGAGGCTGAAATTGTTCAAATGAAATTGTTCTGGCGAAATTAATCGCGAAAAAATTATTTACAAGGCAAAAATTGTTATTGTTCCGAATGATCACGATTTGACTTTTACTGTTCCATGGGTTGCTCAAGACGGCTTCCGATCAAACCGGAACTAGATCCTTCCATCCCTCCCTGGTTTAAAGGGTTTGGATTTCCGCTATGGGTGGGAAAATCCGGGGATGCCAGATAGAGAAGCTGACGGGCCCGGATGGACCGGGCCTGGTTCTCTCCGGTTACGATGAAATCTGGAGCCTTCGCAGGCACCATATCCAGCAATTGCTGGCGCATCAGATCGAAGGCCACACGAAGACGGTAATTGGCCACGGCAACATCAGAAGCACCGTCGGCGATCATTTCTCCGAGATCTAAGATCCGTGCGGTCTTAGTAGCCTTGTTAGCAGATGGATCCACAGGATTGGCCTTCAGGAACAGCAAGGCCCGACCGAGCTCTGATGGAACGTGTAGACGCTCGTCCAACGTAGTCGTGCCATTGATCCGGTTGCCATACTGTGGAATCCGGAAAATCCGGGGCTCGATTCGGCCCTCCATCTGAATCAGGGCATCGCGGACGCGATTCTGCGGAGACTGAGGTAGCAGCGGAAGCTGATAGATCTGCGGTGGCAGTTGCTGCACAAAGACCGTTCCGTCGCGAGGAACCGAAGAATTTGGAGGAAGTGGTGGAGGAGGACCCGGAGGGGACCGAGGCTGGAATGGAGGTCCAGCAGGGCCATTTCCCCCGGGTTGGTACTCAAAAGGATCATTCACCTGAATGATGTTTGGTCGAACTGGAGCCACGTTTGGCATCGGAGCCCGGGGAACCGGTGGGGTCCCAAATCCAGATCTGCGCCACGGGGCTTGCTGATCCGGTCCAGGCATCTGAACAGGCGCGGCAGTCCCAGGAAAGCAGGGTCCCAGATTCTGAGCCGAACCCGGCAGCGGATTAGGCTGCATGAACTGATAAGGCCGAGGGACCGCAGCAGGGGCCGCACCCGCCATGTTGACCACAAAACCAGGCAAAGGAGCCGAGGGCTGGGGGCTATACCGATCGAACTGGTCGTCCAACGGGTCATAGTTGAGACTGGTAGTAGAGACCGAGGAGGAGGAATCCTCATACTCGGTTCCGAGGTAGATAGACCGATTATTCATCTGAAACCAAGGATTCGAAAGTTACACACGCATAACAGTGCTTCGGCGCTGTCAGGTGCGTTCCAAGCCCGCTCGGCGGTACTCAGCGTCCAAAGGTGCCTCGGGCGTTCCTTTGGGTGTGATTTCAGAAACTAAACCGGTGAATCGTGATCATTCGTACATATAAAGTTGCTAACCCCAAAGTTTGAAAAATTGAAATTTATTGAAAATATTTAATACTGAATTCGCAAATTAAAGTTCTAATTAACAGAATTTGGCATTAAGCGAGAATTTTAACTCTTTCACAATAGATGAACAACTACTCAAGGCTCCATGGTGAGCAGAGTTGAACAACCAAAAGATAGAAAGAAACGAAGAACTTGAAAACTGGATAAAATTACTTGAACCTTGAACTAGCTTATAAAATCGCTTAAACCGTGAACTTGGTTTTGATTTTGAAATTAAGATAGCGAGAAAAGGAACCACAGACTTGGCATAAACTTTTCCAAAATTGCATCTAAAACTTATAACTAATCATTTCCAATTAGATTTGCTACGCAACAAACCACAGACTTAGCATATATTAACTTGAATTAGACACTTAAGTCTCCGAACTACAAATTGCAAACCAAACTTAACTAAAACTAGATGCAGATCGAGCCTAACTACTGAAAGACCTATTATGAAAGCGAAACTGTACACAGATGCGATTTATTGAATTACTCAGAAATTGTCGTACCCTGTCAACACACATACAATTAATATTACTGTCAGTCCAGTCCACTGGCCACTACAAGTAGATACCGTTACTAAGTAAAAACAGTCGAAAATAGCTCTGTACAATTAGCGAAATGTCGAAAATATTACAATTAATTGTACCTTTTCCAGGTCCAAAACATGATACTACGAAACTGTCGAAACATGAAGAAATACACGAGAATAGATGGATTTTTTTGTATTTATGTATTATTTGATTTTTTTGTATATTTTTAGTAAATTATATGATTTTTTTGTATTTTATTATAGCGCGACAAAAACAGAATTTGACCCACAGACTGCTGGTTACTAAATATACAGACTGAGTATTACTAAGGGAAAGAACTAGTAAAAGTCTGAGATAGAGTAAAATCAGAGTCTTATAGTTCAATAGGGATGATTTCTTCTCTGCTGACGACGCTGACGGCGGTTCAGACGAGTGAACCCGCCGCGAGATTGGGAACAGGTACAGCCAGGGCAATGAGGAGGTGGACGAGGAGGGCTGTCGTTGATCATCCGAACGGGCTGGCGATCCCGTGGCAAAACGTAGACAGCATGATTCTGAGAGGGACGTTTGGCCCGGTATTCCTGGAAGGAGTACCCATTGGGCCCCAGAAGGGTATTCCTCCAATCATCCAATTGGGCAGTAGAGACGTCTCCTTGAGTGTAGGCTCCGATCCGGCGTGGATAGAACCGAATTCCTTCCCTGGTGATGGTGTAGGCGGTCCATTCCAAAGCCGCCCGAGGGGGGACTTCCAGAAGGAATCGTCGAGGATCCCCAGGCACCGTGACCTGGAGCCATGGAGGGCAGGCCAAGATTGATGAGAGATTTCGGTCCGGATTCAGCAAAGGCACGTGATGACCCAAAAGCCGATCAAATCGAATCATTTCAATCTTGATGCTGTTATTGCATCCGGCAGGAAAGGTAGCAGCAGTGAACTCCGGAAACAGAAGGATGTGTTGAACCATTGGAGATCTGATTCCAAGTGCCACACGTAGACAGGTAGATGGAGTCGGATTTTCCACCTTGATGATGTGAACTGGCCATTGGGTGTATTCCCAAGGAACACACTCCACCAATCGATCACACAAAGGCCCACCAATGACCACCGTTTGAGAATCTGCCGTCGGTGTACAGTTCGAGAGTCCGAAGAACGCCCGATACCATTCCAACAGTTGTCCCAAAATGTTCAAAGGCTCCTCGGCCGTGAGGTGAAGATCCATGAGGGCACGTCGAAGCTTCGGGTGACGAGCTCTGACATCCCGCAAATCCTTTCCAAATCCCCAGAATTTATCTGTGGTGGCTTCGATCAACTGAGTGTCCTTCGTTCCCATCAGCTGCTCTTGAAAATAGGGCAACTGATACTTAGCATAAAGTATAGCTGCCATGATGAAGAATTTCAAAAGCCGGACGTCTTGAGGATTGGGCAGGAGACCAGATGGATCCAGCTTCTTACTTTCAGCCTTGACTTCACGAGGGTCCATGATGTCCAGATCCCACATGGTTTTGGCCAAGGCAAATTGTCCATATAATTCGGCTTGAACCGCTTGATACGCAGTTTCAGCCGTCCAAACTCGGTGATCCAAATAGACGAACAATCGGGGTTCCTGGCTGTCCTGAGGGGCCTTAGCAAAGTTACTGAGGGCGCCAGCGGCCGAGAAAGACTTAAAGTAAGTCTGACGCCGCGAATTGTCTATCTTGTACGGGAGTCTGAGGAAGGGGATTCGACGGAGGGCCGCAGGTGCCTGATCCATAGTGAAGTTACCTAAAGCAACGGAGAACATTAGAACAAGGAATTGGCATTTTGAATAATCACAACTGCTTATCGAAGCGTGTGCGTCTGCGTTCGCTCGGCGCTCGCAGGAATAAAACCTTTTGCAGGTCACCAATTCCCAAGTTCTCCGTCACTTGCCTAAATTGATCAGACAGCGCTGCGTAAACCTAGGGGTAACAGGAAAAATGAAGATATTGACGAAGAAGAAGCTTACTAGGGAGAGTCTGCAGATCTTGGCACAACCGAATCAAAACAACTATCCTATACAAGAGACGAACTTAATGATCTAATGAATCAACACAAAAAATTCTATACAAGAGACGAACTTAATGAGCGGATTTCTATACAATTGCTGAAGCTAATTAAGCTATACAAGTGGCCAGATGAACGGACAAAAACATAGATCAGAGGATAGCAAGGTTCGCAAGATGGGTCACTGGAAATTAGCAAACACTGATAACCATGAAATTTCCTTAGTTATTTTGTTGTTTTTGAATACCCTTCAATGGGCGTAAAGCAACTCTTCCACACGTGCTTTCTAACTAAACCATAATCACTAAAACTTTACAGAATTTTCACAAAATATTAGTTAAACTCAAAAGCCTGCTTTTAGCATAACAGCAACAAATGAACCAAAATAAAACAACTGACAACCAAATCCAACGAAATATCACTAAATCATATCCAAAATCAGATCAAAAATAGCTGGGCGGGGTCCCGCAGGATTGCCCTGTCTTACCCAGAACTGCAAACCAAATCATAACTCAAAAATCCTTCATAACTTGAAATTGAACCACAGAACGATAGATGTTAAAAGCACCCTTTTTACTAGCTTAACCAAAGTAAATAAAAAATGAACAAAACAAACAGAAGCTACGTGTGGAAGCACCAGGAAAATTAGAAAATTAGTGTGAAAGTGACCCATCATGACGAAAATTGGTTAGTCCTTGAGATTATTACAGTTAAAATAGCATGACAAAGATAAAAATGACAATGGAAAGAGAGATGAAAGTGAAGATTATACAAGGAAGAACTATTTACAAAGGATTCTCTTGTCTTTCTGTGGTAAAAATTGGGGATCTTCCATTGGGTAATTTTGGTTGTAAGTTGCAAAATACCGTTAGGTTAGAGTTAAGAGTAAAATTGGGTTAAGTTTTAAAGAAGTTTGTGAATTTTTAGGGGAAGAATAATTTAGAGAGTGGGACTGTGTTTTAGAGTGAGGGAAGGAGGAGAGGTGTTAATTTTACTGAATTTTGTAATTGGTATTAATTTAGGAGTAAGGGGTGATAATTTGAAGGATAAAATGAGCTTTTAGGGGTGATCAGGCCCCAAAAGTTGAAAGAGACTTTTGATGAATAAAGGAATTGAGGGTATTTGTAAACACCGGATTGCCTGTGACAAGGCCAATTCGTACAATTAACAAAAGTAACAAAAGTAGAGACTGTCACCAATCTCCTAGACGACAAGGGGGACTGTTAAACGTAAATAGCGGGCTGTAATAAAACAAGGGTTCGTAGATACCTATATAGGCTTTTGACTAATAAACTTCATAAACTTAGGACGAAACAGCTTAGTTGCAACTTGTTAGTTGCTCAGAATTAGATAAAAACATTGTACTTAAGTTATTTGAACTTCAAGAACAAGAATCGCACAATAGAATTAAAATTAACTATAACTGTAAATCCAACCACAGAAGACCCCAAATTTTTGAGACATATGAGTTACACAATAATGACAAAAACACAAGAGAACCCTTTTGTATCTCTACCTAATCTGTACAATTAATGTCAGTCTAAAATCCAACTAGTGTTTGCCCTTTCGCCGGCTTCGAGTGACCGGACGTAAGGCAGCAGCGTACGATTGTATAACTTCCGGGTGCGTCTGATGGAATGGTTTCGTAGCACCCCGGGCTACATCCAACACATACATATAGTGGTTTCTGTCCACATGCCAAATATAAATCGTACGCTGGTCATGATCTGGTTCAATTCCGATGAACGTAGGTCGAAACTCTTGCCAAACCCAATAGTTATCTTCCCTTGGGTTGGTATACGTGGAAATAATGGTGTTCAGAGCAGCAGCAGCGATATGTATCTCAAGCTCGGTGGCATATGTCCCATCCTTGGTGATGGTCTCGATATCGTAGGGCTTGTCAGACCCATGATAATCATCAATCTTCTGACGAATTCTGGGATCGCTCTCTACATATCTAGCCAAAAACTCTCTGACCTTATTATAGTCATGTTCGGTGTTGAATAAAACATGCGCAATTACCCGGTAGAAGCAGTTTCCGTCACCTACCACGTCTTGTACAACAGTGGGATAAGTTAGTACATTTTCTGTGCCCCAATCAGCCAGGTGCTGATGATGCCCAATGTAAGGGTCATCCCATCTCTGGGATTGCACAATTAACCACTCATTATCCACTGGTACCCACATACGTTTGACTACTGCTTCTGCCATGAATTCAATGTCTTCGTCGACGTGCGCGTCGGGAATTTCATCGACCAGCGCATCCGGGAATTCGTCGACGGCCCTGTACAAATCCGGAGTCCGTGCCCTGGGAACCTCCTCAGGCTCCTCTAAGTCAGAATCTGACTGATCCAGGTCCAGCTCTACGTTTGGATCAGCCTCGAGTCCCCCAACTAAGTAATCATTCGGTACAGTAGGTAATACATGAGGAGTTCTAGCTGGCTTTAATCGCCGGAAATTAACTGCATGAACTCTCGCCCTTCGGTCATTCGCTAGTCGAACATGTGCCACAGGTGGCCTAACGGAAACTATTCTATATGGGCCCGTATAGGGCGCTATCAACTTATGACTTATCCTATCCTTAGCCCTCTGTGGCGTCTGAACCATAACTAGATCACCTTCCAAAAATGCTAGTTGCCGAATTCCCCTATTATAATTTCTTTCCTGGGCTGTTTGGGCTGCCTGTATGTGATCTCTGGCCAGTCTCCAGGCCTTACGAAGACCCTCGGAAACCTGAACGACATAGTCTGGAACCCTATGATAACTACCTGGTTGAACAAGCTTATAGCTGTTAGGCAAAGTGGGATCCCATCCGTGAGATAGGTAGAATGGCGTGTCGCCTGTAGAGGCATGTACACTCGTATTGTACGCAAAGGTACAATACGGAACCATTCGATCCCAGTCAATATGCTCTTCTACAGCAGTGGCCAACATATGTTTCAATGTCCTATGCCAGCGCTCAACCTGGCCATTACTAGAAGGGTTGTACTTAGTCGTCTCCACCTTCTTAACATCTGCCAATTGACAAATTGCTTTGTTCAAAGCAGAAACGAACTGTGGACCCTGATCACTCACTAGCTTCCGTGGAGCCCCAAATTTTAACAAAACATGTTCCACAAATGTGAAAGCTGTAACTAAAGCGGAAGCGACTCGAACTGGAACTGAAATAACATACTTGGAAAATGCATCTATGAACGTAATAATATACCTATGACCATGAACCGAAGGACGACGAAGATCCATAATATCAACATGTACTCGATCGAAAGGCTCCGTAGGCGGAATCGTATGCAAATGAGTGTTCTTCTTCCTCTGTGGCTTCTTGTGAGCCATGCAAAGTCGACAAGAAGCAACCCAGTCCCGAACTGTTGCGTAACATTGAGGCCACCAATAATTATTGAGAACCCTAGCGTGCGTACGAGCAACACCTAAATGACCTGCTAATGGGCTATCATGAGCCGCTAAAAGTACATGACTTCGCAATTGAAGAGGAACTGCTAATTGCCTTCTAGTTTCATCTCGAGCCTTATACAACCTATACAAAATATCATCCTCAAGAAAGAAATCCTGTGCCGTAGCCACTACCTTAACTGCACGTGTAAAATTCGGAGGAAGAATATCGTTTTCAAGATAATCTCTAATAGACGAGAAGAAAGGATCAGCTCTTTGCTGTTCAACAAGATGCTCCCAAATGGTGTTAGTCAAAAACAAAGGCTCTTCTATAGGCAAATCCGAAGTTGGATCCTGCGGTACTTCGGCCGGTTTATTCTGATCCTCTGCTGCCTCTGCTGAAGGTTTCCAGAGAGACGAACCCCAACTGCCGGTGGAAACAGTGGCAGCTACCGAAGCATCATCCTGATCCGCGGGATCCCTAATTTCTGCCTCTACATGGGGCACACCCTTTAATACATCTAGCTCCTGCTCTTTCAAATCCAAGTCTAAAAGTTCACCTTCTGCTGGCACATCAACAGCTAACATTGACCCTGGTCCTGGTGCCATTACACTTTCGGCGGCCGCTTCTGCCTCCGCCTGGTTAATCTCATGCAAGTTAACCTCGTGCATTTGCGCAACAACCTCATCTAAACTATGCTGTGCCTGTTGAGCTTGTCGAGCTTTTCGTGCCGAACGACGAACTGCATAAACCTGAGGAACTGAGTACGAAGCTTTCAACAGAACCATGTTTACAACACCTACAAGCTGATCTGCGATCTCAGGGGTCACGGGAGGCGTGACAACCCGAGCGTTCAGAGCTGAAACGGGCTTCGGCCCAGCGATGTCCTTGAAGTACGGATTCCTAGACAGTCCATCTGCATTGCGATTGGCTTTCCCTGGCCTATGCTTAATGTCAAATGTGTACTCACTGAGTTCCACTCGCCACCTAGCTAGCCTAGAATTCTCTGGCGGTGCAGACATTAACCAACGCAAAGCTGAATGGTCAGTAACTACCAAAAATGGAGGTCCTCCGTACAAAAAGTGACGAAAATGCTGAATCCCGAATTTAATTGCCAAACACTCCTTATCATGGGTCGAATAGTTTTTCTCATGCTTTTTCAGCGACCTAGCAGCGTAAGCGACCGGATGTTCACGGCCATCTTCCTGCGTCTGAGACAGAACTACTCCTAAACCCAAATCCGAAGCGTCCGTGTGCAAAACAAACGGTTCATTGATATCTGGATGAGCTAAAACTGGAGCCGACTTAAGAGCATCTTTCAAAGCCTGGAAGGCTTTCTGACAATCTGTGGTCCATTTAAACTTAATATCCTTTCTTTTCAGCTGGTACAATGGATTAGCTAGCGACGCAAAACCCTTAATGAACTTAGCGTAGTAGGCACACATCCCTAGGAAACTTTCTACTTCTTTGACAGTCTTCGGAACTGCGAACTCATCAATGGCCTTGACTCTGTCAGCCAACGGCTCAACTCCACGCGGTGAAATAATGTGGCCTAAATACTTTACTTCCTTCTGCAGGAAGCTACACTTATCTGTGTTCAATTTCAGGTCAGCCGCCTGCAACCTATCAAAAATTTCCTGCATTATCTCGAGATGTTCCTCAAATGTCTTGGAAAAGATCAGGATATCATCGATATAGATGATGCACTTTTTCCACTGTAGGTCCCCGAGAACACGCTCCATACAGCGCTGGAAATTACCCGGCGCCGACTTTAATCCGAATGGAAGAACGTTATACTCAAATTGACCATGGAAAGTGTTGAACGCGGCTTTCGCTCGCGACTCCTCATCTAACTCGATCTGGTTGAAACCCTTATTCAAATCCAAGGTACTGAAGAAATTAGCTCCTTTGAGAGCTGCTAACACATCATCTATTCTAGGCAACGGATAAATATCTGGCTGCGAAATCTTATTTACTCGACGAAAATCCACACATAGGCGCCATTTTCCATTTGGCTTCGGCACATACAACATGGGAGAAGCCCAGGGGCTCTGAGACGGACGGATGAATCCATTCTTGAGCATATCCTTCAATTCTTCAAGAAGAACTTCCCTGAGATGAACTGGCAACCTATACGGAGGTGAGTAAATCGGTGCATGAGCACCCGTGTTAATCGTAGCCTTAAATACCGAACACTTGCCTACGTCGAAAGGATGATGCGAAAAGGCCATCTCATTCTTTCCCAAGATTCTGACGAACTGATCTACTTGCTTCGGCGTAAGCTCTGCCGTTGGTTTCGGCATTTCCTTAAACACTTCTGGCAACTGGTCCAAGGTAGACAAAGGTTCTACTGCCTTAGGCAACTTAGATCTCTGTTCCAAATATCCTGGGGACGATAACGCATGATTAAGCCTTAGAACCCTATCATCTGCAGACCTCACATAAAAGCAACTGTAACTGTGCTTGTTACTTTCTTGCAATTCACCTGCTGGAACGTCTGGCCTACAAGTACCTAGCGATTCTTTGGCATACAATTTCACTGATTGATTGGAATAATTCTCGACACAAACTAAAATTATCTTATCGTCCAACCTAACTCTAGCCGGCATACAAGCAATCGGCTTCTCTGGATTCTCCGCAGGTTCAAACTTAGTTGGGTGAGGTTCAAAATCACCCTCAACTTTCAAAACGACATCTGGAGGTATTTCTACCATTGCGTTAACAATCGCCCTGGAACACGGTGGTAACACGAAATCCTCAATCATGGAAACCCTATACAAGCTATCCAATGGATGCTGAGGCGTAGAAATTGGAACCACGAACTTTCCTGGCGGTGTCACCGAATTTATGCGAATTTCGTTATTATGAACATCCAATTCAAAAGAAGCATCGAACCTAGAGAGAAAATCTGTGCCCAGGAGGATATCCTGCGGCGAAGTCGGACTAACATAAAATGTATGCGGAACTGGTGGGTGACTAGGACACCCTGCAAACGTTACCATGGTCTGAATCTTATGTGTAATTGGGATCCTATGTCCTGTGGCTGAAACGCTCCATTCCTTTTCCTCCAGCCTGGTAACTGGCATTTTATTCTCAATGACTACATGCTCAGCAATCAATGTAACGTTGGCACCTGTGTCTAAAATGGCTGGAACAACTGAGTCGAATAATTTCAAATCTATTAACATGGGAGACGAGGTATGCAAGAAATAAACCCTAGGATCGCAAACTGACTTCCTCTTAAGGCTGGGCAATGGCACCTCAGCAACTGGAAAGGGAACGTCAATATTCACTTCCTCTTGCACCACAATCCTATTCCTATTCTGAGGAGACAAAGAACTATCGTTGCTACGCTGACGAGATGAACTACATCTATCAGAATCTGAGTCTACGACCTCTACCCTGCGCGGGGAGCGTCTGAGAGTAACCATTTCCCTATTTGAACCTGACTCAGCCGAGGCCGCCTCACCTGAGGGGCCAGGCCTATTACAGCTTCCATACCGCGGTGCCCTTCCTCGAGGAGGAGGCCCTCGGTTGTTATCATTGTCATCATCTCCTGCGTCATCGTCACTAAAATGATCTGCGAATCTGGCTCTTCTCTGGGGTGAACGATTATTACCGGGCTCTGTGGCCCCAAAATGACTATATAACCACTGTGCAAATAGCTGACAACAATCCTGATACCAAGTCCAAAACTCATCTCTAAGCGGAGCCAAACAAGGAGAAAACCATATAACTATAACCATCAAGACGATGACGACAATACAAACTATAAGGAGAGCTGTTTTCATGTGCAAGTCCAATTCTGGAAGTAACAAACCCTCTTTCTCATGGTACTTAGCAATAAGGTTCTTTGCCATGTTATTCTCATATTCAGCACGTGCCAAATCCGTATATCGGAGAGGAATAACATCTAGCTTAGGTGCCTCATAGGGTTTCATTCCTGACTTAATTTCTATGGAATGCTGAACGGTCTCAATCGCACTAGTTAATACTAAATTTCCAACAATTATATGGTTGTAACGGCCGTGTTCTAGCCAGACCACGCCATTTTCCGGAACCTTTATGCGCTCAGCATGTGAGACATGCTGCAACTGCGGAGTCTGAGTTAACAGAATCTCCGAATGACCGGTCCGAATAAGAATTCCTGCCGGCGTCGACGCATACTCCGTTTCCATAGTCATTGCCCTAACTAACATGTGCTCTTTGCACTGATCCACGCTTTCTGTTTGCGGATCAATGATAGCTCTAAGACAAACCGACTGTGGAGAAGTTACGTAAGCACTAGGTTCACACAACCACAAACCTACTGAAGAACGGCACTCATGAAGCTTAACTTCTGCGAAACCACCTTCTGCTTTAGGATTCAACTGCTGGATGTACTTAGGCAAGGGTGCCTTCATGTGCGACTGAGACCTGGGAACATGATAGCCAACGTTACTAGTTTCATACAAAGGTCGAATCTCCTGGAAAGTAGGTACTGGGATTTCTAAGATGAAACCGAAAACTAACTTATACAAATCAATTTGCACTGGGAAAATCTTACCAAACCTGTAGACTAAACTAGGTTCTTCCCTGAGAACTGACCTATTCAACTGAGCATGAGTCTGCACAATATTTCTCAGAATCTTCAAATTAATCAAGCTGGGTGAAATCTTTCCGTCTAGTCCTGCCTGCATCACACTATCTATACTGTGTTTCAATGCTTCTCGGAAATTACTAATGATCAAACTGTGATGGACGAATCTAGTGTACAAATATGCCTCACATCTGGCAGAATTTACTACATCTGTTATCTGCCTCATGGAATGATGAAGAAATGCGTAAACCTGTTCGTTCGCCTCAACCATTTTCTCAAATGCCACCTGGTGTTCCGCAATTTGAGCATATAACTTATGACTAGCCTCTATGATAGCGTTCACCTTATTCTGCAACCGATTAATGTGCATACTATTAGCTATAGTGGCACTGAGTCCTCCAAGTCCTAAAGCACCCTTAATAGCCGCAAATGCGATCTCAAACACTCCTCTCTTATGTCTAGTACCAACTGGTAACTCTGCACTAAATTCTCTAAAACCTCCTTCGGAAAATAGCGATTCATTATACTGCTGATATTCAGGAACTGTTTGATCACACAACAAAGGACTTTTTCCACAGATGGTCTTCATAATTTGCGAATAATACCGGGTATTAAGTATGTCCCCATACATTTCACGATATTCCTCCTTAATCTCTTCTATGTGCGACTGCAAAAACTCATGGTGCGGGCAATACTCTGGAGCTCCTTCCTTGGTCCATTTCTTGCACTCTTCGCAAGCCTTCCCAGTCGCGGGGGCCGCGGCGGCACCGCTTTGCACACACATGTTACAGAAGAGCTCCCACGACGCGGTAGCATCGGCTCTCGGAGGATCCGGCATCCGGAAATGAATAAGCATGGGAATATACTCAGTATGCTGATAAGTAATAGCTAATCCCTTAGGCGAAAGTACTACACCCCATTCTGTAGAAATCATAGAATTCATACCCATTAGTCTACTAGCGAACGTATTCCTGCCTTCAGCGGCACCAACTAATCCAAACAACGGAAAAATAACTGCACACAATATCAGAAGAACAAACCACAAACTTGGGGTATTTGGCAATTTCGATTTACTAGTCTTAGCCTTCCTATCAACTGTTGGGACAAACGGAGACTGAACTGAAGACCTATCTAAACCTGGATCTAAAACTGGTTTTTCGACCACAGAAGGTATACTTTTGACTGGAGTTTTGGAACGCTCACGAATCCCTCTTTTCGATTTTCGAGACGAACGAAGGCTAGCTGGTTCTGAATTAGCGCGCTGGCGCAATTTCCGACGAATAGGCTCTGTAGCCTCTGAATCCGTAGTCAAAACCGGGAATTCTTTCTGAATTTTACGCATTCCATGAGACCAAATTTCCTGCCGGTGCAATGCTCTTTCCTTAGCATGCCTCTCGGCCCATTTCTGCCGTTCCATTTTCTTAGCCCTTTTGTTCTCCTTTTTCCTAATATCCTTCAGGAAACGACGAAGAAACTTAAGCTCTGCTGGAGTTAGACTAGAATCGTCCTCACTACTTTCTGAACTAGACGAATTCTTATAAGGAACTCGGCCCTTGGTCCTATCCTTTCTAGATGGCGGTTTCTCAAATCTTTCCCATGGCGGGCTTACTCCAGGCTGAGTAGCTCTATATGGCCAAGTGGGATCAAAATGTCTGGTAACGGGAACGTCAACAAAAACGGATGGTTTTAACCCATTTTGCTCACCGGTGTTAACTGAGCCCAGCAACTGTAGTTGCTTCTGCCTAACCTTCTCTGCCTTTGCCTGCCTTTTTTCCTCCTTTCTCTTTCTTTTGGCCTCTTTCCTGGCCTTCTTTGCAGTAGCTCGATCTTTGGCTTCCCTCTGCAACTGAGCAGCTATCTTAGCTTTAGCCTTTTTCTTAGACTTTCTCTGAACTGTGCCCACTGTAGATGCTCCTTGACTGTCTACAGGTGGGATTACGGTAGCGGACGATCTACGGACATTTGCACTACTATTTCCCTGAATTGCCTTCTGAGGCACACTGGAGACCGGTAACTGTCGAGTCTGTTCCTGCAATTTCTGAATGAATGCCAAATTGTTCTGTTGCATCTCTGCAAGATCCTCTTTCATAGCCTTAACGCAGTTAGCCATCTCAAAACTTAAACCTGCTCCCACGTCCTGTGGAGCTTTTGCCTCAGTCATAGGCCTACTGAATTCCTTATCACTATATCTATTTTGGGCAACTGGAGCCCGAATTTGAGCCATATTTGCAGTAGTTCCATCGGGAACTTTCCTATTCCGTACCAAAGAATTATCAAAGCCTACAGTATCATAACTGAAATCACCAAACTGAACATCACTAGGAACTGAATTAGACACAACTGGAAACTGAACATTACTACCAACTGAACTAGACAAAACTGGAAACTGACTACTGAAACCTGGAGGCTTACTACAATACTGATACGAATTACTAGAATTATCAACTGCAAATCCTTCTAAATTCGCGCTCAACTGAGAACTGGGAACAAAACTAGACTTGGAACTCTGAACCGAAGACTGAAAACTTTCTGCACTCTTTGCACTGTAGATTGGAACCTGATTCCTACTACTGACTGAACTGCTTTCTGGCACATTTGCTGATGGAAAACTCTCAAGACTCGACGAATCTGGAACAGGTCTCTCTGAACTGGGAACTTTCGAACTAGGCATGCGAACATAGTTAGGTCCATCAACCGGAGGCAGCACTTTTAGCTTCTCTGGTGGAGCTCGCGGTTTCACTGGATGAAAAGGGCTACCATAATCCATGGTCCCATTCGGCTGGCCTAGTCCCTTATACATTGTCGGAAGAACGGCCTTAAAATTCTCCTGATACGGCGCTGTCTCATACAGTTCCTTTTGGAGCTTTTGGGCCTCCAACTCTGCTCTATCCACAAAACCACCTACTTGCTCCTGAAGCCTCTCATATTCTAACCTAGCTTTTTCCTCCTGGTCCTTATCCATGACGAAATTCCCTGGATCTTTCTTACCTGATGGCATACGGTAATACGGAGGCTGTAAATACTGTTCCGGGCCTAAATCCGCAATCTGCTGTTCTAACCTCGCAACTTCCGAAACTACTCGAGCCTCTGTTGCAGGGCGAGTAACAGTACCACTTAAAGGCATTTCAACCCCAGCTGACCTGGTGAACGCCTGAGGTCGATCATTAGCTCGAACATCTGCAAACCTGGAACCGTAGGGCGCATTTACAGCACCAACCGCCTCTTGCGGGGGCTTATACGCCGGTGGAGCCGGCAGGGCCAATGGCTGCCTCGGTGCAGGCAGAGCGGGTGCTGCCTGATGGCTACCGTAACCCTGATTCGACTGACTATTACCCTGGTTCGACTGATAATTCCGAGCACCGTCAACCTGGTTCCACTGTGTACCTGGACGCCTAAAGTTCCCTTGATTGCCATTCCAACCACCGTTTCTCGGGTTCTGCGGTCCCCTATTACTGTAGCTAATAGCAGGCCTATAAGAACCACCACCTGGCTGTCGACACTGAAACTTAGAATGCCCATAGCGACCACAATTGAAACAAGTGTATTCTGGCGGAAAAGCCCTCTGCGGAACGTTCCTATTATTATTATTGCCTCGGTCTCTATCATTTCGCCTGGGACCATTTCCTAACTTCAAGTCCTTAACCTCTGACACTAAAGCAGTAGTGCACTGAACAAGAGAACTAACAGTCGAAGCTAAAGCTGAAGAAGTGGCATTCTGCCCTATGACATTATCCTCTGGATTCAATTCAAGAAAAGCAGGCGTACCCTCGCCAGGATAGACGCCCTCAGCTTCCCTAGCCTTAGTTAAAGCCAGATTGTAATCCTGAGTGTTCATGGGAACATGGGGTTTCAGTTCTCGCCGTAACCCCAACAAGAATAACCTAAGCTTCATAGCCATGACTAAAGGCGAATCTGCTTCTTTCTCCCAAGCTATCCTAGCGTACTTATGCAACCTGAGAGAAAAATCAGAAACTGTCTCTTTCGGACCCTGCTGGATGGAAAACATCTTAGCGGTCGCGTGCATACTGGTCAAAGGAGGAATCATAACACTACGAAGAACTGCCTTTGTTGCTTCCCAATCGTCCTTCCTGATGGCACCCGTTGGAAGCGCTGCAAAAATATCTGCTGCCCTACCTCTCAAAGATGAACTAATGCACAAAACTTTCTCCTCATCTGTCATCTTTAAACACTGCGCATGCCTAGCATAATTAAGCAAATGATCGTCGAAATTCTCGGTCATCTTGCCTGAATAAATGGGCATATGGGAGATGGCATTTCCCATTGCCTGCGCCTGAATCGTGTCCGTAAATCTATCCATGGTTTCCTGAAACTTACTAGCCATCTGGTTGCTCTGCTGCGCTACTGTCATGGAAGCCTGAGCTATTAACCCTATCTGCTGACCAAGATCTAACTCCTGAATCGGCGGTGCACTCGGCTCAACTGGAATAGATGCACGATGGCCTGCCTGCTGTCCATCGTCACCCACTTCACCGCCTTCATAATCGGAGTAAAAATCTTCCTGACTAGAATAACCCTCTGCCACTGCCTGCTGCTGCTGCTGCTGCCGTTGCCCCTTACTAGGGCGTACCTGCTGCTGAACTGAACTTGCCATCATATCTACCCTATCAATTCTTTGCTGCAAATTGCCTAGAGTAGTAAATAGGGAATTACTAAGCTTAACTAGATCCACAACTGAAGACAAAAACTATAAAAGTGTAGGAAACAAAAATAGGAAACTGGGAAAAAGTGATCCTAAAATGACTTAGAATGAGCTACAGTAAGACTAAATTAAGTAGCTACTGGTACGAGCCAATTAATTAAACTACAAATTTTGACAAGCAAACAAACACTTAGTCAAACCAACCAAACACAATACAGATTAAAAAGGAGGCACAAAAACACGAGGAAAAAATACTGGAAGTAAAAGTTGTACCTAGACGACACTAACAAAAATGGAATCCTAACAGTAAGACTAGAACCTCTTCTTACTTATGCAATAAGATCTGATTCACCTGAATTACCGTAATCAGCAAGGAATACTGGTCCTCACTGGGGGCTCCAAAAACTATTGCTGTAGTGCTATGGACAAAATAAAAGACTGTATTTTGTATGATTTTAGGGCTCCAAAAGGTAGCACTGGTAAGCACTGGTTTTAGATTGAAAGTTGAAAAGGCTGAGAGAGCACCGGGGTCGGTGGTACCCTGTTCTCAGCGACACACACTCTAATTTCGAAGCACTAACAGCAATGCGAACAGACGAGACGACTCGGTCGACTCTTAGATCCTTCGGACTAAGTAGCCTGGTTTTGGTCTACCCAATCCGGGATTTGTCCGCGTTAGGTCGTGAGTTCGAATCCTCTTAAGCTCCGTTTCCGTCTAAGGCCAATACACGTCTAGGGAACAGCTGTCGTGTTCAACAGACGCCCACAAGTCAGTGCCTTCTGGAATCAGGCAGAAGATCAACACCTCTTGCTCAGTACAACTGTCACACTTCCAGGGGAAATGTTTAGGCACAAAGTCCTCAGTGCCTGGAATTGCCTCGTAAGCTCCCTCAACTATCTGGTCTACGTTCCAGGGACGCAGACAACCGCAAACTACAATAGGATGAATTAAACTAAGAGTCTCTTCGCTCTGATGCTGGAATGCCTCTAGCTCAAAACTAACTGTTAACTCTGTACCGCAATTCTCGCACTCTAACTTGCAGTGAGATAATACAGGCACAAATTCTGCCAGCGTGATATAGGCCAAGTCCTAACTAACGTCACTAAGTAAGACCTAACTGATCCCTAACTAAATCCTAAGATCCTAGCAGAATGGACCACAGAACCTATAAATTTTAGGATTTAATTTACAACAGTTATGTGCAGACGAAATGGGGATAAGATGATACAGACTCGGTTAAGGAAGATTAATTAGATACAAACAAACTGGTCAGCTAATTACACAACACAGAAATATAGCATGACAAACACCAAAAATACAATTAATACGAATACAATCGAGAAAACAGACATTGGTTACAATAATACACACACACACACAGAACACACAGCTGACCAATACAACCCAAAGGCTCCTACCTAATTAAAGAACCTAATGATTTTTAGTTAGACCTAGCAGAAGACCTAGACCTAACCAGCAGTCTGATGTTTACAAGTTATCCCGAAAACTTTGCTTGGTAAGTTTGTCCTACGAACCTTATATTAGAACCTGAAACCTATGAAAATTTCGAATGATTTAATTGTATATCGCGAGTCTGGTACAGTTTCCACAAGATAATCACTATATTCGACTTCCTAACTACAAGGTGTCGAGGGGGTCCGCCTATATGCTTGAGGTGTCCTATGTGCTTTTCTTTTAACGGAAACAATCAATATTGCGCGGATTTCCACCCTTTCCCGGGCACTAGATATTAGTCCTGACTACCCGCTCGGCAGATAACCAGAAGCTAATATCCTACTTCCTGCCTAAGGAAGCGGCCAGAGGTCAATTCGCACGTTTTTGAGAAGCTTGGCAGGTTTTTAGATTTCCCCGAAAGTTTCAAGTTAAACGAGAAGATTTTCAACAAGAACAACGAAAGAAGAGAGAAAGGCAAAAATCGAGACAATACATTTCAATTGAGAGTTCACAAATTTAGATCAGTCTTCTGTATGAAGTTTCCGGGTCCCCAACTCCAAACCACAACCGAAATTTTGGTAGCCTTGGAACAGGCTCTCAGGGCCGAGAAGCGGCAGAAGTTCGCTAAGGACAGCTTTGGATGCTCGGTCAGTCGTCTGGTCAAGGGAGCAAGCCTCAACCAGGGGGGAGTAGCAGTGCACGGCAAAGATGTCAGATAGTAGCAAATGGGTGTCGGACAAATCACCCTTAGTAGATATAGAACGATCCAAAGGGTGTCGGACAAATCACCCTGACTGTAAAGCAGATCCTGTGTGTGTGCACTCCGCCCTGCCCCTGGCAGACTGTTTATCCCGATATCTAAAAGAAGAAGAGAAAGTTACAAGTGAAGCACCTTCGGTTCCTGAGACAGCAGGCTAGAGAGAGAGAGAGAGAGAGAGAGTCCGGGGGATCCACGTGGGAACTCACACCGGTGAGATAGAAAAGACAGAGAAGGAGGAGGTCCAAGGGAACCAACTGGGGACACAGCAGCAGACTGGGAGGGGGATCCAGGCAGGCAGGCAAGGATCGGCAGGACAGGCAGCAGCAATCACAGGCAGACTGGCAGGCCAGACAGAGATCTTGATGATCCAGGAAGGAAGGCAAAGCAGGGCTTGAGCGCAACCTGAATCAAATGGGTTAAAACCGTTAGGATCTTTCAGAGAAAGATCCTAACACGATATTTCCTGGGTCCAGGAATGATCCCTAAGAAGCTGAGATAAAAAGTGTGAAGAGTGCGTAAAATTATGTGAAAGTTTGAGTACGCGTTCTGTGGTTTAAAATTGAGGAAATTTTAATTGAAAGTGAATTTTGTGGACTTTTGGGAGAGTTCCCAAAAGTCCAAGCTTCTCAGTGGATTTCCTTTCGGAAATCCACGCGACCCAGGTAATATCTAGGCACAGATATTACAATCAGAATCATTTATAACAATAAAATAAATCAGTTTAAATTAAGGGGCAATCTCAGGGGTATTTTTGAAAAAGGACCTCTGGGTCCTGTAATAAGTCTCAGAGGCGATTCCCAGAAAAAGAGGGAATCGCCTTTAAAAAACTAGGGAATTAGAAGAGAAAACAGAAGAAGGGGAGGAAACCCTAAGGTGGGAAGTAAGCCTAAACCCCCTCCTAAACTAAACCCCAAGAAAAATTGACAAGGGGCTAGTGTTAATACACTAGCCCCGTTCCGGAGAGGGGGAAAATTTGGGCATAGTGACGCCCTATAGTAAAGAAAACGGGGGGAGTGTAGGGAGAGGCCAAAAAGCGGCCGTACACGACGAGAGACAAGGTAAGACTGAGGTGCAAAACAAGTCTACCTGTCAATCATGACAATTTCGGCAATCATTCGTCTGATTGGCCGAAATTGTCCTCCGCGCAAAAGGCGCGCACTTAAATGATTCTGATTGGGTCAAATTAGTTGTAATCATAACGTGACTTTGAGCGGGCTCTCAAGTGTTTACGTGAAAGGGGAAAGGGCAATTAAACTAATCCCTTTCCCCTATTGTAAAATTAGGGAGAGAAATTAAGAAAGATAACATCAAAGCAAGCGCACTCAGGCGAGAAATTGACACTACGTCAATTTCTCGCTTAAAGAAGAAAACACGACGCAACACCTTAAAACCTGGACCAGAGGGTCCCCTGAATTAAACTTAAGTGACTGCTGATTAGGTAGGTAGTTAATTAAAAGTTAGTAGGTACGAGCCTTGTACAAAACACAAAATACAATACAAAATACAAACAAATAGGTAGCTAAGACATGAATTAAAATTAAAACTTTTCTTTAAGTTCCCCTCTTTTTCTTTTGCCTTTGAGTCTCAGCCGAGCTGGACTCAAAGAGCGGAAAGTTTGTACAGTTACAAAAGTAACGCATCTGTTACTCTAAATTGGCAATAAGGGAAGACATAAAAGTCTTCCCTTAAATTACAAAATCCAAAACTTACAAAAGAAAAGAAGAACTTTAAAAGAATTCCACACTAGCTAAGCAAAACTAGTTAAGTTCAGTGAAAGGGCAAGCCGAGCTTCCCTTTTGCTTTAAAACCAATAAAAACCAAATTAATTAAACTTTAAACTTAATTAACTTAACTTTCATTAATTAATTAGCTAGAATATGGATTAACTTAATTAAACATAAACTTTAATTAAGCTTAAAATGAAGTTTAAACTATTAATAATCACAATACTTGAGGGACGAGCCGAGCTCTCCCAGTTAGGTCAGAAAATCAAGCATAACTCAAAATCGAACCACCGAAGCACCAATTATTTTGTGCTTATTTTAAAGAGGAAGACCTGCTGAGTTTATTTATAAAAGTTTTAACCTGGTTATTGATGTTAATTAATGTGAAACTTTTAATTAAAAACACTATGGCCATCCAAGTCTGGAGGCCCATTTGAACTTCAATATATGGCTCACAAATCGGCTTGTAAAATAAAATCGAACCACAGAAGCACCAATTATCTTGTGCTTATTTTGAAGAAAAAGAACTGCTGATTTGATTTATAAAAGTTTTAACCTAATTATTGATGTTAATTAACATGTAACTTTAATTAGAAACTTTGTGACCAACCAAATCTGGAAGCCAACATAAACTCCATAATGTGGCTTGTAAATCAACTTGTAAGATGAAAACGAACCACAGAAAGGGTAAATATTTTTGGATATTTTGAAAGAGCAAAGCTTGCTGGTTTTAATGATATAAAAATTATACTAATTAATTATGTTAATTAACGAGTAATTAAGCAAAAACCAAAGCTTTTTATTTGGCCCTGGCCTGGGGTCTCATACTTATAGTTTGTGGTTATCTAGGGTGACGCTATATTAATTATCACACATTAGTTGGACTCACCGGGCCTACCAGGCTTCTTCCCCGTTTTTTACCCTTATTTGGGGGGTGCTTTTTTATCCCGGGTCTGACCAGACGCGTAGCCAGGGGGGGGATGGGGGGAATTCCCCCCCGAAATTGCCCCCCAGGAGTTTTTTCCTGCCATGTGTAAAACGCCCATTTTTCAAAAAATTTTCGCGCCTTCGGCGCGAAATAAGTGTATTATTCCTAATACGTGTTTCCCACGAAAAAATGAGTACCAATTACCCTATTTGGTGTACTTTGACCACCTTCTACATCATTTGGGTGCATGAACACGCACTGTGCCTTAAATATTGTTGTAATTTTAAAGAATGCTCTGTAAAAATTCCACGAAGGTCACGAAATAAAAAATTACTCAGCTTCTCGGGGGGCCCCGCCCCCCAGGTCCCCCGAAAAAATTTTGCATTCCCCCCCGAAATTTTTTTCTGGCTACGCTAGTGGGTCTGACTATACTTATTAACTATATAGTCAAACATCGTCGAAGCTTAGACAATATAGAGCGGGAGTTTGGGGGCGGTAGGCAGCCCCCAAAATCGGAGAAATTTTTAAAAAATCACTGTTAAAACGTAATACGTATACGTATATAGAAACTTTGCATTCTTGTTAAATTTGGGTGCTACTTCCACATTTTGGCTTGTCATTCATCGTCATTTTTATTTTGGCGTCGTCAAAACTATTGTTCTTCTTCTTCTTCGTCCTGGGCATTCTGAGCAAGCTCAATATTGCTGAGGCGGAGGGATCCGCCCCACATCCCGTAAGTAGCCAATGACCCGGGAAGGTTCTCCCACCAGGACCCCCAGGGAGGGACTATCACCAAGCCAGGATTTCCGGGCCTCCTTCAGTACTGGGCATGCAAGGATAAGATGGCTGAGGTCCTCGTCCGCAAGGTTGCAGTTAGGGCAGACGGGGGAATCGGCAATTCCAATCCTATACTTATAGGACTGGAGGAGTAAGCTGTGCCCTTTACACCGTAGTTGGGACAGGATTGTTCGTTCGTGCTTGCTTAGGGTCACCTCAAGTAACGGGTTCACCGGTTTGGCTTCTGGGTATATCTTCAGTGAATCCGCTTCGCTGCAGACGTCGTTGAACTTTCCTCTGTAGAACCGTTTGATAGCGGCTTTCGCTGTGGTGAAGTCTACTGCCGTCTCAGCTTGGTTAAGTTGGGATGCTGTCTTCGCCACCGAATCCGCTAGTTCGTTTCCCGTCAGTCCCACGTGGCTAGGTATCCACTGGAACTGAATATGGTTTCCTCTGTCGCTTAACTGCTTGATGAGCTTCCAAATTGTTATAGAGATAGCAATTTTCTGTGCTGCCGGTCCTGATTTCAGTTGGTTGATTGCTGACTGGGAATCAGTGCATATCCTGATTATTTTCCGGTAGATTCCGTTTTCTATTAGCCAGCCTAGCCCTAGTTTGATTGCATTCATCTCCGCTCTGAAACTAGAGCACAGCAGGCCAGCAGGTGAGCTTAGAGATGCCAGCTGCGTACCGTCTCGGCTGAAGATGAGTGCTGCGCTTCCTCCATTGTTGCAAGAGTTTTGGACCGAGCCGTCGGTCCACAGTTTCAGGTCAGCCGGAGGCAGTTGAGATAGTGTGGAGAGGGCTGCAGTCCTGAGTTGATCCGGCGTGCACAATTTCTTGGGAGGCAAGTTTCCTTCAACGTCGTCCGCAAATGTGACAGCGGCTTCTGCGATGTATTCAGAGGAGAGTGCCGGCAGCATCAGAGGTTCGACTGGGAGATCTCGTAAACCACATAGAATTTCAGTAGCTCTGCCCCTGGGCCGCCAGGAGTCTTGAGACTTCCGCCGTGGATTGACATGGGCTGATGCAGCTACTTTTCTTGGATTATCTGGAGGAAGACGCTTCGCTTTTTGATATGCAATAGCCGTCAGCTCACCTGCCCTCAGCTTGATTGGAGGAAGGTTTGCTTCCAGCTGTAGATATCCCACCGGAGTTGATCTGAGGCATCCTGTGATTTTCCTGGCTGCTGTGTTCTGTATTTTTTCCAGCTGTGCCTCCCCTGTGGCAGGCAGAGAGGGAAACCAAGATCCCATTGAGTATTCCAGCAGTGATCTTATATAGGTTATATAGATTATCCTGAGATCTTCCTTCGAGGGTCCCCAGGTTCTGCTGCTCAAAGCGCCAAGAATTGCCAATCTTGGCATGCATCGTTCCTTCAGGTTTCGAATATGATGGTTGAAGTTGAGTTTCCAGTCAAACTTTATGCCCAGAAACACTGGATTCGGATCATGAGGTAGCTGTTTCTGATACAGGGTCAGATTGGGTGTGTGCTTTGCCTGACTATTCTGGGTGGTGAAGATGCAACATTGGCATTTCTCCACATTAATCTTCATCTTCCAAAACTATTGTTCATTTCTGCCAGCGACGCTGTTTTTGACCAAAAAACCTATGCTGGCAGCATGCCAAGCGTCGCAGGAAGGCAATAGGGACATTGTTGGAAAGAGCAGATGTTGTTTGTTCTCATATATAGAAACTCTTAAAAGTTCTTGTCTAACTGCTGGCATTTTTTTAGTGGGGGGGGGGTGGGGGCCCCCCCACTTTTCGGTTCCCCCTCCACTTTTCGGCAAGCCCCCCCCACTTTTTTGGGGGTCGCCCAAAAGTGTCGAAAAATTAAGTTTTTGAGGTCAAATTTTCAAAAATTTTCTGAATTTTTAGCTAATTTATGGACTTACAAGTTAATTTTAAGCTTAAAAATAGCGATTTTTTGTGTTTTTACCTAAAAAATGCTAATTTTTCGCTAAAAATTTTGGTATTTTATACCTTGGACTCGCCCCCCCCACTTTTCGGAAGCCCCCCCACTTCCCCCTCCCTAGGTGGGGGGGGCGAAGCCCCCCCCACTTTCAAAACCCTAAGAAAATGCCAGAACTGCTGTTGAAAATTTCTCACAGTACAGTTCTCTAAAAATAGGAAAGTTTTGAATTTTTAGGTGGTCGAAAATGTTAAATCTTCAATATGTCAAAAAATGCTCAAAAGTCAAAAGTAGTCCGATTTAACTCAAATTTATTTTGTTTTATAGGGGGGATGGGGCATTCGTAGCTCACCCCCATCGCGCAAACGGGGAGGTTGGTTTTTCCACGCTACTTGCAGGCTGCTTTTTCCCCGACCTCCATACGTCAGCAGATCTCCGCAACCATACAGTCTGGCTTTTTCCTAGGCAAAACTTTCTGGGGGGTGGAAGTCTGGGGGGAGGGTCCCCCCCAGGTCTGGGGGGGCTCGGATTTTTTTGGGGGGGGAAGAAAAATTTTTCAAAAAATGCCTAAAAATAGCTATTTTTTGCTGCTAAGCTAAAAAATTAATTATTTTTAACTTAAATTTAAGCTTAAAATAGCTAAAAAATGCTTAAAAATGGCTAAAAATCCGGCGAAGCCGGAAAAATTTTTCAAAAATTTACCATCAAAACCCTATTTTTCCGGACATTTTAAAGTTCTGGGGGGGAAGGCCCGAATCCTGGGGGGGCGATTCTGGGGGGGGGGGCGACCCAAGTCTGGGGGGGAACGAATTTCTGGGGGCCCCCACCCCCCCCCCCCCCCCGTAGGAAAAAGCCAGACAGTAGTAGTCTCCACTCGACAATGAACCGAAGACAAAATGTGCTTTTTACATATATATATACAGGCTCTGCAATTTCTGGAAGATCGGGCACTGACCAGCGTAACTAACTTTTGTCAGTTTGGTTGTGATTTCGGGTTTTGCGATGGGTTTACTTACACTCGTGTAATTTATTTATGTTATAGAGACTGGTCTGATAGAATGCCTTTTCTGAAAGGCCCTACACCAATACGGAATACGATTTGGTTCTTGGAGCAAGGTGATATTTATTTGAGAAATTCTGTACGAATAATTGCTGCTTGTTATAATGCCTCCAAGAAACATGTTTCGAAGGATGATCCTCATCGTGGAATGAGGTACGATATAGTGTATTATGTATATTATATATACCAGAACAAAAAGTGCTCCTTCGTCGCATGTAAAATTACATATGAGTCTTCGTAGGCAGGTTGTACATAAGCAAAAACTAGCCTGTAAAATACATATGAGTTCCGTAGGGAGGTTGTAAATTAAGGATAACAAGTTGCAACAGCTTAACATATGAGCCTGTCCTACAACGAGGCTCATATTGGCGTATGTCATAATACGAATAATTTTCAGATATATATTTTACCCTTATATAAATACATACAGCATAAAGCTTTTCATTGCAAATTGTCCTTCACATAGCTTGTTGATCAGTCATTATAGTGTGCATATGCTCAATACGGTACGCCATAAGGCGCTCTGACTCAGAGCCAAGTGGGAACGCATTCTGCGTGTTTATAATGTGAAAGTGTTTCGGGAATGCATTAGGTGTACCGTGTACCACAGCGTATCGCGAAATATTAGGTGTACCAGTGTTTCAGGAAACATCAGGTTGCATGTACAGTTCAGCTTGAGCAGTCGTAGCTCACTTCAGTCCATTTCTTCTGGGCCCACAACGTCTATTCATTTTTCCGTAATGTGGATGAAGCTGAGGTTCTTTAATGAGGCTTTAATGTGCAATGCACTGTGACGCCAATATGAGCCTCGTTGTAGGACAGGCTCATATGTTAAGCTGTTGCAACTTGTTTTCCTTAATTTACAACCTGCCTACGGAACTCATATGTATTTTACAGGCTAGTTTTTGCTTATGTACAACCTGCCTACGAAGACTCATATGTATTTTACATGCGACGAAGGAGCACTTTTTGTCCTTGTTTTCCATTATTTTATATATGTATGCTCTTGAAGGTATATACGTATATATAGATATCTTAGATATATAGATATATAGATATGAGCATATAATTCTATGACAAAAGTTGCTCAGCTCACTTAGGGCTTTCATTTGGTACCAAATTTGACCACTTTTGAAAAATTTCTTTTTTGACCGAAAATCGCATAAGTCCCCACCCCACCACACCACAGCACTCTACAGCCACCTTGAGCATGCAGTTCTATGACAAAAGTTGCTCAGCTCGTTCAGGGCTTTCATTTGATACCAAATTTGACCACTTCTGGAAACTTTCTTTTTTGACCACACGACCTCCCACCGACCTGACCCTCCAGATGGCAAAACGGATGCCAGGAACGAGCTGGGCGAACCAAACAACTCCTATAGACAAAGTTTTGACAGGCTATGTACTGTCCTATATGATGTTCTCCCGGAAGTGGGGAGTAGAAGAATCCGCGTCCGGTTGGAGATCTCCTTCTTGCTGTGGTCGATGCTGCTGGTGATTATCCTTCCACGTGCTCCCTGGGGCGCCTGACCAACGCGCTAAATGGATTCTGCCTTTGCGGGGCATGACTATGGCTGGTGATATCTTGGTCATCGGTCAGTCATTGGTCATGTCGGAGAACAATTCACAGACCTTAAATTATGCTGCCGAGTCGCTGGACCTAACGCACTCATCCGTGCTACTTTGGCATCCCAGCGGCGAAGACGTGTGCTGGATTGTGGATTGATGGCTCCCTGTATGGACTTATCCGCCTGCCGCCAGAATAGATAGATAGATGTTCCCGGAAGTCGGTACCGACCGGACCCTCCAGACGGCAAAGTGGAACCAGCACAGCAAGATGGGTGGGTCGGACGGCAAAACGGACACTGAGAATGAGCTGGGCGCACCAGAAAACCCCCATAGACAAGGTTTGGAGAGGCTAAGCAAAGCCTACTATGGACCTCCAGGGAGCGGTTACCGACCTGACCCCTCAGACAGTCAAGTGGAACCAGCCCAACAACTTGGGTTACTTGAGCAGCAAAACTGATAGCGGGAATCACCGTCCCAAAAAACCTTTGTATGCAAAATTTGAGCCACCCATGTAGCAAAATAAGCGAAAAAATTAAGTTCAAAGTTCGACCCAAAATTCACCAAATTTGGCCGGCCAGTACCGAAAAATTACGCACAGAGACGGAAAATCATATAGCATTTGAACGACTCCGATATGTGTACTGTTTAACCATATAGTCAGTATTGCCCCATATATAGCCCAGTCTGACTTATTAAGGCGCCTTTGAAGCATACTTTTTGGCCATTTTAGCGTTTTGGCCGACTTTGGCCCCCAGCCAAAAATTTTTCCGGCTCCGGGAGGCATAAAAACTAGCTTATTTTCTTATTTTTTATTTGTACTACAAGAATATGTATGGGTTTCATAGGCAAAAATCTCTAGTTTATTCAAGCTACAAAACCCCCTTATGAGACATCAAAAGCGAGAAACCGGAAAAAACATCACTCTCGTAAGCGATTTTTGTGGCAACTTTTTAACGGAAAGTGGTACGGGGATGAAACTTCGCAAATATACTAAACTCGACATGTAAAATTTTTTGCGCACATAATCTGCGCAGCTTCTGCGCAGCCTTGTTTTACACGGTCATTCGACCATTTTCACTCATATTATAGGGGTCGCTCCCGCGACCCCTATGATATACGTATATATACAGGGCATATATTTTTTATGGTTTTTTCGGGGGCCCCGGGGGGGGGAAAGAAAGTTGTGGGAGAGATTTTTTCCAGAAATGAGCCAAAAGATAGTATTTTTTAGGGATGCACCGGGGCCTGGCCCCGGCTCCGGCCCCGGCCCCGGTAGTCAGGCCCCGGCCCCGGTGGTCAGGCCCCGGTACCGACCGGGGCCAAAAATTAGCAAAATTTTGTGAATTTTTGACATTTTTTGACCAAAATTTTGAATTTTCGAAAGTCAAAAAGTGCTACAAATCGTTTGTTTTCACGCCGATATTAATGAAAACAAGGATAGTAACGTTTGTATATCGAAAATTATTGCAAAATTTAAATTTTCCAGAAAATGAAAATTTTTGAAAATTTTCGATTTGGACCCCCAATTTTCAGGCCCCGGCCCCGGTAGTGGCGGCCCCGGCCCCGGTGCATCTCTAGTATTTTTGGCGTAGTTTGCATGGTGAAACGCAAAAAGTTCTCGAAAATGCCAGGATTTATGCTAAAAATTGCTATTTGTACGAAAAAGTTTTGAAAATTTGCCTGTTTTGGGCAAAATTTGGGCTTCCAAAAAATCCAGGGAGGGAGTAAAAATCCCATGAGGGGACGATTTCGGGGGGGGGGAAGCTTTGGGCCTCCAAAAAATTCCGGGGGGGGGAACAAAAATCCCCGTGCCCCGGATCTATTTTATCAGGATATCCGCTATTTTTGTGCTAACGTATACTACGTTACGTATGTAATCAGGGTTTCCTCCTATTCAAACCTTATATAATTAAAGACATTTTCGTTTTCAATATTAAAACTCCAATTTTTTAATTTATTCCGCCAACGAATGCATGCGCAATATGCCTTGTGCCATGGTCGTCTGCGACGTTTTTTCTCATAACAAAAGGTCTCACAGCCTGCCAAACAAGCGCTAATGATGCAAACAAGTACCTGATGTAAAAGTCTCACTGTATACGTATATGAGTAGCATTATATATAACGTGTTTGTGGTAATTTCAGGGAATTTATACATTGGCACTGGTCTCAGCTGCAATATCGAAATCCTGAAGTACAACTTCTGAAGTTGCGCCATATTACTCCTTTTCCTTATTTTCATGGTTTTCTAGGTATGTATATTAGGTCGTAGTGAGATCAGTTTGGCAATTTCACTGCTAAGTGCTAACTGTCCTTGAAACGGCCAATTGGCGTTTTCACGCGTGAAACTGGCAATGGTGGAGAAAATGTTAGATTTTCAAGGGTGTCAACGCAAACTATATATTATTAAAAAGATTTGTTTGATGTATTCGCACAATGTGTGACTACACTTATATATTTACATGAGGCATGGTTTTTTTAGGCCATAGCTTAGGCCATGGCCTAAATGTATGAGTCGATGGCCTAAAGAATTTTGGCCGTTGAGGCAATTTGGTCTAAATTTTTCGACGAAGACTCAGTAAGTTTTATTGTTTTTAAGGCGGTGATTCCTTTTGGAGACATCAATTTTGAACCCTTATTACTCATTCATTACTTGGAGTTAAGAAGCCATTTTTATATCAAAATGGAGCTTAACATTTTCTCTTTCTAATGAATATATACAATGAAACTAACATCACTTTTCGGAAACTCTTACCACATTTTTGAAGTTCATTACAGGGTATTTTTTAGGGATTTTTTCAGGGGGGGGGGAGAAATTTTCGGAGGGAAAGATTTTTTGCAAAAATGAGCTAAAAATTGGTATTTGTTGGCGTATTTTGCATGGCGAAACACAAAAAGTTCTCAAAAATGCCAGGATTTAAGGTAAAAATAGCCATTTTTACAAAAAATCTCCGGCGACGCCTGAAAATTTTTGAAAATTTGACCATTTTTGGAAAAAATGTAGACCTCATTAAAAGGGAAGACCAAAATCCGGGTGGGAAGGCATTTTCGGGGGGAAGGTCAATTTCGTGGTTGGCCCCCGCCCCCCCCCCCCTTTGTAAAAAGTACCCTGCACTAATTTTCCAGATTTTTTGCAGACTAAAGTGAATTTTTTCGTGAGGCATCGGCTACATCATTCGACCCTTTTTTATTTATCATGAAGTCACTCTTCGTTATGAAGAAATTAGCTAAAATGTTTACGCAACCTGGATTTTGCCTACTTTTCCGAACTTTGGCAAGCGGCCACTTTAGCTAGAAAGCAGCAATCGGGGCAACTAAAAAGGGTCCCTGGGTATTTTTGTGTAAAACACGTCCACTAAGTGGCAACCCTCTAGCTTGCATAGTAAATGCTCCACAATCGCTGGAAAAATTTGGTCATGTCTTTGGAAAAAACTACATTTTTTGTGATAGCAGCTCACGGGATAGCAGTTGGAAGATTATCATGCCTAGGATAATCGGCATCGACGAGACGTTCAAATCGACACCTTTATTTTACGGCTTGTGTAGCTCAAGAAATCGTGGATTATTTGATTTCTGCAAAAATGACAAGTTTTCAACGCCAAAATAAGAAACTCGGCTATATCTCACAATAGAGAATAGCTTGAAAGTTGCTTCCAAAAGCAAAAATGTAGAGCGCAATGAGATCTTTCAAATGAGTATAATCATAACTAGTGATGTGCGCTGAAACATTTGTCCGCTCCGGAGCTCCGGCCGGAGCGGGCTGTCGGAGCTCCGGAGCTCCGGAGCTCCGCGGAGCTCCGACTGTTTGTGGAGGCTAAATTGTAAAAATTTTATTTTAAGCTAAGCAAATTATTTTTGTACTGAAAAGCACGTCTACTCACTGTTTACTTTTACGTATCGCTTTATATCTTTATGTTCAGGATCTGATTCCTTTGATAAACATTATTATTCTATGCATTTGCTAACCTGTATCTTTGATCTGAAATGAGTTCAGACTTTGACAGCTATTCACAGAATTTGTGGCTGTGTCATTATGCATTACGTCTGCTGCGTTGGCAAAAAGCCACTTTTAGTTTACTGCCGTTTAGTTCTGTTTCATTCTTTTAAGATTTGCTAAGTTTAAGTTTTATAGATTAAGACTCCATAAAATTCGTTAGACTTTCGTCAAAAATTAAATTTGTCAATTCCATAATGAATTATATATGGCAGTTTGATGTAGACCAAATTTGTATTTATCCACTGTTGAACTTTTAAAAAGTAGGTACGTATATAATCATAAAATAAATTTGAACAAGGAGAAATTATATCTGAAAAATATTAGAAAAAATGGGTGAGATGAAAGCAAAGAAAACATTTGTAGAGATTGAAAGTTTACGTATAAGCATGGATTTTATCGGAAGAGGGAATAATCGATGGATTAATTAATTGCAAATATACGTATATAATTATATGGAAAATACGTATGGAAACAATTCTTAGAGGTCGTGGTTTAGAATTACGTCTATAAAAATTTTCACTTTTACGATCTGGACAAGTTGGAAAAATTGTCTCCAGAAAACGAATTATACTGCAGTTTTGAGAAAGCAGAAAAGTTATTAAAAATAATACGAGCACTAATTTATTGTTCTTACGCACTGTTCATGAGACCACAGCAAGAAATCATAAAAACTCTTCGAATATTTCATTATTACCCAAACTTATGAACAACAGACAGGCATCAAAGCTTGAAAATGGCTGCTCCGGATACCCGGAGCTCCGGAGCTCCGGAGCAGAAGCCCGCTCCGGAGCACCGAAAATGGGAGCGGAGCTCCGGCGCACATCACTAATCATAACTATGCAGTTGCTGCTCAACCGTCAGAATTAGCAAGACCGTCCTGAACGGAAATCTCAAAATTTCGAAGCGGGATTGCGCGGAGGGTGTTAGAATCCCAAACGAACTTATTTTGGAAAGTTTCATCTAATTTCATTTTGGTTTGAGCCGTCAACCAACAATATGTGCCCAAAAGGAATCACCACCCTAAGGTGCTGGTTTCCTTTCGGGTATTTTTGACTCCTACGGCTTTAATCCTTTACGCAAAGGACTAAACCTTACGAAATAACCTATTTCCGTGCTCTATAACATTTTAGTACCAGTCCCGTATTCTTAGGCCAAAAGATAAGAAAGTTTTGGTTTTTGGCCTTAAGCTCCCAGTAGGTAGACAAGACACGGGTTTGGTTGATATGGCTGGAAAGAGGACTCGAAAATGAACATTTTTGCTCTTACAACCTTTGAGCTATCTCCAGTAGTTAAGTCAGCATAAGCAAAAAACTGTTTTTAGGGTCAAAAAATTGCCGTTTTCAAGGAAATCAGTTTTTTCAAAATTACTGCCACATGTTAAGGACAAAATTGGCTTAGTTATACTCAATCGATACATCCTCCAAATGCACATTTTATGAATGCCTATTAGCCGGACTTTATTGCTTTCAGCTAGAGATTTGGCCGAAAAACCATTTTGAACTGGCGATTATTTTGTTTCGAACATCGATTTCTCAAAAACTACTGGACGGATTCCGGAGATTTTCGGCAGAATCGAAATTCGCACTTCTGCGGAGGGACGTTTTTCTTGGTTTGGGCTGAAACGTATTGAGTAGCAAGAAAACGCAATGCGAAGTTGCGAAATTTCGTGTTACTGTGCATTTGGCCGATTTTCTGGACCCTTGAGACCTGCTGAGCCAAATCCAAAAAACGTCCCTCGGCCCATATGTCCTTCATATCGTGGCACAAAAAGAACTTTTGGCCGATTCTTCAGTTTTGAGATATCGATGTTCAAAAACTTTTGGTCTATATTCATCCTGTTAGATGTCAGCTTGTCAGAAAATTTCTGCTATTTTTTGCTAATTTTGCCAGTTCTGTAAGCTCATGTGAATGTACAGATAATAAGCTTTAAAACGATGTATAAAGCTCTTTGCAACTACCAAAATTGCGAAAGTTATAGCGTTTCAAAAAACACCACAAAAGCACTGCACAAAAGGATACCACCACCTTAAGTGAAAACAGTGATTTTCTAAAAAAATTTTGTCGCCTTCGACACGAATTTATACATTCTCACTTGTATTTCTGGGCTGCGCCAGCTGCCAGCTAGTTACTTGTCTGTTTGCACTTATAATACCCATTCAAGTTTCTTTTGGCTGGAACTGAAACTGAAACAAATTTCATTACGTATATACTGTTATAAAGATTTCATCGAAAAATTCTTTTAAATTTTAAAAATTTTTTAATAGTTTAACTTTATTTCTATTAGTTTAATTTCCTTCTTTTTTTGGTTCTCTATACTCGTATGCTTCTACATGTTTTAATTTTCATTAAAAATTCATTAATTCATTAATGCGTGCACTATTATATATTTCTATGCTAACTAGTGATGGGCACCGGATATTTTTTCATATCCGGATATCCGCCTATTTTACGTTAACGGATATCCGGATATCCGGTTATCCGCCTATTCCAAACTTAACTTCAAGAAAGTTTTTCGATTTTGCAGTTAAATTTTCAAAATTTTCTGTCATTTTTCGGCAGGCTGTGAATGTCTATCATGCAACCAAGCCGCAACCTTCGTTTCAAAAATATTTACAGAGGAATTTTTGAAAAATGTTTTACAATTATTTTTGAAATTTTTGTCAAAAATTGCTAATTTTTCATTGTTTTGACTGAAATGTACACGGATATCCGGGTATTTTTCTCAAATCGGATATTATCCGGATATAAAAATTATCCGGATATCCAGTGCCCATCACTAATGCTAACAAGGTTCTGTTTCTGCCATTTTAAGGAAAAGACGTACTTTTGCTGGTGTGTTAAACAGTGACAATGGCGATTTTTGTTGTTAACAGCGATTTTTGAATATATAACGCATTAACACATGATAACTGTAATTTTAACAATGCGTACAATAACGTGCAACCTAAAAATTAACAAAATATTGATGGCCTAAATTTTTTGGGTGATGGCCTAAAAAATTTGAGGCGTTGAGGCCTTTTGGCCAAAGTTCGGTGACCAAACATCCCTGCATAGAGGTATTCTAATGTATTTGTCGAAGTAGAGAACTGGTGCAATTACTGCCGTAAAAGTATATATATTTCTTTAAAATTAATACAATTTATGGACTCCTTATTTTTACAAACATTGCCTTCATGATTCTTAGTATTGTAAAAAGCTCAATTTATTGTTGGAGTCGGAAAAGTTGGAAATCGTATTCATTTTAAGCTTTAGATCAGAAAAACTTCCAACCTGTTCCTTCAATAAAAACACATCACCAATACACTGGGTTTTCTAAAATTTTTATAAAACTAGGTAATATTTGACATCTGCAAAACTGAAATGATGTCCTACTCTGGCATTTTTTTAGGGTTTTGAAAGTGGGGGGGCTTCGCCCCCCTAGGGAGCGGGAAGTGGGGGGCCTCCGAAAAGTGCGGGGGCGAGCCAAAGATGAAATATACCAAAATTTTTAACGAAAAATAGCATTTTTAAGGTAAAAACGCAAAAAATAGCTGTTTTAAGCTTAAAATGAGCTTATAAGTCCACAAACTAGCTAAAAGCTGAGAAAATTTTTGAAAATTTACCTCAAAAACCTAATTTTTTGACACTTTTGGGCGACCCCCAAAAAGTGGGTGGGGGCTTGCGAAAAAGTGGGGGGCTCCGAAAAGTGGAGGGGGAACCGAAAAGTGGGGGGCCCCCACTAAAAAAATGCCAGCTAATATGAAACAGTCAAAAGGAGATTGAACTTTAACGATTTCAAAAACTTTAGGTTTCAATTGTCTAATAATTCGCATAAGGGGATGCAAGGACGTTTCACAGGCAGTTCCAGTGAAATTGCCAATTTCACAGAATAGGTGTCCTCAGTACGACATAATATATATGTATACGCAGTATGCTTGCTTATTTTTTTCTAAAGTACTGAGTACTTTAGACTGAGAAATAAGTAAGACTGAGAAAGTACTGAGAAATAGTACTTATAGTCAGTTTTCTAGAACAACCCAATGGAGATGAAGCAATCCGGCTATAAATTGTTTTCTTGTCAAACCCTGTCTGAACCGTCGTTTCGTTATGTTATATAAACCGTCTCTCTATGTACTGTCGTAATTTAATTAGTAATCAACGGTTAATTCGCCGCGGTAGAAAAACGAAAGTGGCGGGGAAACAGACCAATAGGGAGAGGAGCCTTTACGCTTTGAACAAAAAGCTTAGGTTGAAAAGTATATAATACCAAGCTAACGGAACGCGTAATCTAAAAACTGATTTCAGGTTCGTGCTCTGCGACCCAGACAACCCCTACATAAGGAGTCTCAGCAAAATCTAGAACAACACTTTTTCGTCATCCCTTGGTCAATTCGAAACAATCGGTTTCGCTAAATCGAAAAGTGTTGCTATATTTGAACTCAGCGTTGTCGAAATCTTTCCGAAATTTAACTCAACCGGTCAAGTTTTGCGACCTGCAATACTACGGGATATCTACGTACATCAGATCCCTTATGGAAAGAGCAGACATTCTCATAGCAGTTGCACCTACACTATTTTAGAGAATGGAGAAGAAGTGCTGATAGATTTAACTGGGCACGATAGGCAGCAGATTTATGACAGATTGAAAGCTGTTCTTGGAAAGTCACAGTAAGCGTTATATATGTTACTGCTCTGCATAATGTACAATGTTTAGTTTTCTGGGCTTATTCTAGGGGCTCTTTGGGGGGCCCTCGGGGGGCGAGTCAGTTTTGGGGGGGGAGAACGATTTTTGGGGAGGAAGAGTGTTTATGGGGGCCCCCCAGTAGAATAAGCCCAGGTTTTAATAGCTGTTGGGTGTTTCTAGGCAGACTCGTTTACTGCATCAATTTGTAACAAATTTCTGATATTTTCTAGTCATTTTCTTGTTTATTTAAGGTTTGGGTTTCTGTTTATTATTTTACAACAGACAGCCCTTTCCTGGATTTTGCCTCGTTACCGTTACCAATCTTCTCGACCCGATCTGCATGGGGACTTCTCCTTTAGCAGTTGGGGATGCACAGTAATTTATTTATTTCAAGGGCCTGCAATTTTACTATTCCCAGACATTTTTAATGACTAGCCAAAACTAAGAAGTACGAAACGCTGGCTTATTTTTACTGGGGCGCCCCCCATTCGGCGACCTCCCCCCCCCCATTCGAGGTTCCCCCCCCATGAAAAGCCCCCCCATAAATTTCGACCTCCCCCCCCATAACCCCCCCCCCCCGTAACCCAAAAAATTGCCAATTTTTACCATTTTTGTCCTAAATTTTCGAAAAATTTTCCGGCTTCGCCGGACTTTTAACGAAATTTTCACTATTTTAGCGTAAAAAACACCTAAAGTTAGTCATTTTTTAGCGATTTTTGGCATTTTTTGCACAAAAAACGTAAAAAATTAGCACAATTTTTCCAAAAATATGCCCCCCATTTTTGGTGAGCCATGGGGGGCAACTTCGAGCCCCCCCCCCCCCATAAATTTTGGCCTAAAAATAAGCCAGAAACGAAGCTACGAAACTAAGATTTTGGGGAGCTCCTGTCCTTGGGGAAAGTCCACGCCCTCGCCAAAAGTGACAGATATCGGGAAAAGGATAAGCAAAAGAGTGCATACCAGGGTTTTCTGTTTCGCTGCCGTCGACCTTTGAGTTTACACGAAATGCTGTTACTTCACTTTTCACATATACGTAGGTGTAAGAAGTTATTACATGGGTCTCATCATGAGAATACAACAGTTTTAATTAAAGCTTTTCTGTAAAATAGGAAGTCCCTGCATTGTTGCCACATTGCCGATTTTTGATTCTGTGTATATACCAGGATTTTTAATCGATTTTCAAATTGATTACTTTTCAGAGCAGTTTTGGATCGTGAAGCAGCCGACGCCGCCCTGGAAAGGAATCAGGCCAATTTTGGTGTTAACTGTGACAGACACTGTATGTGTGAAATCCCAGGGCAGTGGCCTTGTCCCAACCTCCTCTCGGCTCCTAAACAAATTAAAGGGACTTGGAGATGGAATAAAAATCTAATTGTTTAGTATATACGTACGTATTTATGCTCTTGTATATACTTACGTTTTATATGAAACAGTAAACGAGTGTCCTGTTCTTTCGCTTGTTTGTAGCTGGCTCTTTTGGCTTTTCTCTACCTGTCTGCGAATTCGGCTAGGTCTTAAAGTAGACTAGTCAAAAGGTCTCAAGATATTGAATGTGACCGGTCTCGCCTTCGCGTAAGTTAGATTGATAAAGTGATTTACCACTGTCCTGTGTCAAATCTAAAATTCAAATCTTCTCAAGAGGAGTGGCTATTAAATGGTAGCTAACATCACGAGTACATAATTAGTATGCAACTAGGGAATTTCTGTTATCACAGCAAAAACTGCTCTGTTCCATTCTTGTCCCCCAAGAGAAATTTTCTCCCGGAGGTGTGAGAAACTCCTGCAGAAGTTTTAGAAATATTGTTTTTACAATAAAATCGATCTTTGAATCTGTAATTCTTTGCATTGTGAAGAACCGCTAAAAATACACGTTTTAGGCCGAAATAAAAATTTTCTAATAAAATAAATTCGTACGCATTTCTGGAGACTGTAAATACACTGTTAAGAAGAAGAAAATTCGCGCCGACGTCGCGAAATGATTTGAGTTTTGACCCTTTGCATATTATATATATATATATATATATATATATATATATATATATATATATATATATATATATATATATATATATATATATATATATATATATATATATATATATATATATATATATATATCTGTGTGCAGTTTATGCAACTCTGTCCAAAATAATTAGGGGTAACTGGGATAAGTCGATAGATGAAGCTCAATACTCTTATTTTTCAGGGTAAAATGCAATTAGCGGCTGACACTGGAATTTGCTCCTTTTTTCTTCAATACGTAGTTTTGTGGTTGTTATGTGTTTTCTCTTTATGTTAGTTAGTGTAATGTAGGTTATCTCGTAGTAACACGGAGAGATAATCGGAATTACACTGAATAACAAACCTCATTTGCATATTCTCGGCTCCCCTTACGCAAATTAGCCACATTTTTTGTACAGATTAGCTTCTTCTTTATCAGTTACGAGCTAACTTCATCCAGAAGAGGTTGTCTTTATATAGCGGATTCAGTTGTTTTTTACTATCTGCATTGGCTCTACCTCCCTCTTTAGTGTAATGTAGGTTATCTCGTAGTAACACGGAGAGATAATCCCCATTTTGGGAGAATATGTCATGCCTGCTCGAAAATCGAGTTTCTATAGCTTTCCGTCGACCATGAAAATTTTGATGATTTCGACCCCTGTTCAATGAAAACAAATGCAAACGAAACTAGCGCTGTCTGTACTTAACCGGCGGAAAAGCCGTTTCACCAGGTGATAGGGAAGTTTGTGCATATTAAAAGAATTTATTCCGTTTCATAATCAACTCTTGTATATATATATATATATATAGAAATAAATTTGTTAATTTTTTACAATGAAAATTTAGCAAAAATTCAACTTTGCCCGACTTTGACTTGACAGCTCCTAACTTTTCCTGGTTGCATCGAGGACCCTTTCTCAATACAGAATTGTAAGTCGAAGAGGAATTGTCTATCGATTGATGGCAGTCCCATATTTCTAAGTGCTTTAGCAAAAATTGGCATCCAACAATGTAAAACCGGTCATTTTCAACCGTTAGTCATGGGGGAAATTCAGGCATGAAAGGGTTACAATGAACTCCAAATCTGGCAATGCTAAAAAGCAGAAGCTACACCTAAACTATGCGAAGCTTCCTAAACTAAGCTAGACCTAACTCACTGTTAACTTTTCGTACTGTAGCTGGATCTGGAATACTAAATAAACGTGTTTGACTCACAACAAATTGAACTTTTGTTGGACGATAATAATCATTGGGCTCTCGGCCTTAGAGGATATCCAGATTTAGCCTCGGGTTTAGTTTCATACTCTACACTCTTCTTCCTCTTCATCATCTTCCTGCTCCAGCTCCAACTGAGGGTATTATGGCAAAACCGCGTAAGTCGACTTTTGGCGAAATTGAGTTACGTGCATAGTGGCAATTACCTACTTCAGACCTACGTTACTGCAAAACTGCGTAAGTTGCCAGGCTTAGATAATGAGTAAGACGATCCGATCAATTTCACGTAAGTGTCTTACGTGGTTTTTACATCTCTGGCAACACCACGTAAGTCGACTTACGCGATTTCAATAACAGTAACATTTTACATAACTACAAAGAAAAGACCACGAAGGCCACGTAACCTGGCAAAACTACTAAGTACGCTTACGAGAAATTTTTAATATGAACATTTTTAAATAATTACAAAGAAAAGATAACGTTCTCGACTTACGTGATTTTGCCTGATGCAAGGGAATGGTGATATAATTTACTTCCGTGATGTTTCCTCAAACCGTTTTTCTCGAAAAGATGAAATTGTGACTTACGCGGTTTTGCCATATATAATACCCTCGAACAGTACTAGGAACAAGTTGGCCCCAAGGCTCAAGCTTATTTAACTATGTAATATGGAGGTAATAAAACGGGAATGCTTGATCTGATCTACGACGTGCTAAAGAATGGCGCTCTTCAAAGGCTAAGTTAAATTTTTCGAATATATATTATTAACTGATTTTTGAGATAGGTCACAGATACGTCTTTTTCGGCAAAGCTTTTACTTATTCATATTTTAAAGTAACGTTTATTTTTTAACCAGCTTCTGGAATTTTAAAAATTTGCTACGTCTTTAATTTTGGTTTCTTTTGCTGCTTGTGTTTTTAGTGAAAAATTCATTTCAAAAGGAACTCGCACAATGGGGAGAATGTGTAGGCATTCTCCTGTGCAAAACAATTAGCAAGGATGGAAGACACAGCTAAGTTGCAATTAAGTTTTCTTCAGTTTTCTTAAATTAGTATATATTTAGAATAGGGGCGATTGAAAACAGCAACAGGCATGTGGGGTGAAAAAGGTCCCCCTGTGTCTGGTGCAGTAGTATAGGGACGCTCAAAATTTGTTGAATGCCAGTCTGCTGAGGCTTTAGGGCTTAGGCAGCATCTCAAACTGGCTATATCTTTATTGAAGTTCGCTGACCAGCAGATGCTTGTAAGCAAGTTTCAGCTGCAGTGTATGTCAGCAGTGTAGGTCTATGCCTGAACACCACGGGTAATTATTAAATGCATTTGCGGACTTTCCCTTCTTGTCTATCTGATGCTTGGCCTACCCTTCGACCCTTTTCTGCAGCCATCATTTTGACCACAAGCCTACCAAGCAGGCATACTGAGGTTTCAGCCATCTTAGGCACTATTGGAATGCGGGGGCAGCACTGGTCGATTGGCGTAGGTGTTGCCCTGGGTGTGCCTGCGACTGCAGCTCTTTGGGAGCGGGTCAATAACCGTACGCCAGCTTGGCTTGGGGGTCTTATTTTCTATTCTTGACCTTCGTCTCTCCGTCTCTTGTACGCTTGCAGGAGAGGCAGCATATAGGGGCCTCAGACGAGTGCCTAAAATGCTAAGTCACCAGCAAAAAAGTTGGCCTCAAAAGAGGCAATATTCCTTCGTAGTCCTGTACAAATTTCTGTTAGAATCTTGAGAGTCGTCTTTAATTTACGTCACCTTTTCTAACTGTTTGTTTCTATTACACTGAGTTTGTCACTCTTTCACATTCACTAGCTGACACGTGATCAACACATCTCATCTATGAAACTATTAGCGGTACACTAGTGCAAATTGATTTTCAGTTTTAATGTCAAGTTGATTTGTTGAGAAGACAATTAACTTTATGAAGCTGTAAAAGAACAGACATTAGACAGCTAGATAGAAAATAGACAATTTGTTAGAGTTTTGTTCCAGTACCTTACAGTTGTTACTTCTATTGATTACAATCTGACGTTTAACCGCAAGAGGTGTCTCAATTGCATTGCTCTTGCAACAAGCTAATACATTGTTAGAAAGCAACCTAACAAAGTGGTAGCAGAGCGGCATCTGCAATGGATAATCAACAGGACATTCTTGATCCCTGCTCACGGTGTGGCAAACCGTCCCCGAATGGAATTCAATGCGATCAGTGTGCCAAATGGCACTGCAATGATTGCATCAATCTGGAGGATCCCGGAAGCCTTCCAGGCCAACTGTACGAGCAGCTCCATGGAAAACAATTTCTGTGGACCTGTCAGGGTTGCGGTGGACCCCCTTTACCGACTCAACTGGTAAGCGGTGGGGTTTTTACAATCAGTCAGTTGGAAGGTCTGGGGTGTCAGAGAAATCAAGGGACAGGTGGTTTCGAGACAGTGGGTGCCCGGTCAGCGGCAATTTCTGGGCAAGCTTCCACTTCCCGTTTCCAATCGCAACCTTCCAATCCCTCTCCCGAAGGTCAAGGTGACTTGGTCAAGATGATGATGATGTTCATGGAGCGGCAGGAGGTCCAACGGAGAGAGGAAGTTCAAAGAATGGAAGAGCGGATGCGGGCAGAACGGCAGCAACTCCAGCAAGAGATGGCCATGATCATTCAGCAACTTGGTCATCTGCCTTCTTCCACCCAAGGCTCGGAGAGTCAACCATCAAGCTTGTCGAAACTTCCCAAGCTGAAGCTTCCAACCTTTTCTGGGGATCGGCTAGAATGGCCCAATTTCTGGGAGTCCTTTGAGATCAACGTCCGTTCCCAGGGAAGACTGCAGGACAAGCAGAAATTGGATTATCTCTATCAGACCCTTGCCGGCCCTGCCTTAGACAAGATAAAGGGGCTTGGTCTACAAGGATCCAACTATGCTGAGGCGGTGAGTATACTTAAAGACGAGTACGGTAAACCTCAAGACTTGATTGAAGCTAGGGTTAAGTTTCTACAGAACCTCCCTAATGTGAAAGAAAGCGGTAGCAATCTAGAAAGCTTCATTGATGAGGTCAGGGCTACAACAGCTGCACTGTCAAAGCTAGGCGTTGCCGAAGCAGGTCTTGACTTTCAAGTTTACTCACTGAATCAGAAGCTTCCTACTACCGTTCAGAGTGAGCTAAAAAGAATGAGAGTTCTAAAAGGGAAGGCTAATGACAACTGGACAATAAAGGAGTTCATTGAGCTACTAGGACAGGTCAAACTACTGCTACCATCTAAGCCCAAGACTAAGCATGACATGAAAGAGTACAAAAGCGAGCAATTACAACCGGACTTGCAGAATGGAGGAGCTCCTACAACTGCTTCATTTCTGCAATCTTCTACTAAAAAGCCTAGCGAGCGCGCTTGTTTGTTTTGTGGCAAATCTGGCCACTTTAGTGATGATTGCAAATCTGTTGCTGATGTGGCTCAGAGGAAGGCATTGGTTTCCAAAGAAGGTCGATGTTTCAAATGCCTTAGCAAGGATCATCAAGCGAGGTCGTGCAACCGGACGAAGAAATGCTTCCACTGCAAAGAATTAGGTCATCACTTTGCCTTGTGCTTCAAGCGGAGGAGCGGTGCTGGGTACAACCAACACATGGCTTCACAAGCTGAGGAGGATCGTGCTTCTGAAGAAGAGGCTCCCCAGCTGTAAACCTTTTTGGCTGGCCCTGATGAAGTCGACGGGATAATAATGGCAACTTGCCCGACAGACGTCAGCAACACAGATTCAAACCTGAAAACAAGGATGAATGTCTACCTGGATGCAGGCGCCAGATATACCTGCCTTGATCAGTCTTCTGCAAGCTTATTGAAACTGAAGCCGCTCAGAAAGGTTGTGCTGAATACCGCTCGTTTCAACTCCAACAAGACGGAGAAGGTGCAAGCCGAAGTTGTCAAGATCAGGCTCCATGGTGAAAATGGTTATTTCCTGAATGTCTTTGTATCACCTCCTTTGTGTCACCTCCTCTGCCATTGTATCCGATTCGGCTAGGTCAAGAATGTTGGAAGAAGGTGAAGCCGTTCAAGCCAAAGAATGTTCCTCCAAAGAAGACAACGGAAATGAAGGTTGATATTCTTTTGGGAATGGACCACTGGAACGACATAATGGGACCTCAATCATGCAAAGCAGTAGCGGTTAGTGACTGTATGTCCGTTTATTGTACTCCATTGGGTGCGATATTGGCTGGCAGCTCAGTTGGTCAAATTCGAGGAGACGTTGTTCTGGTGCTGCCACATATGTATTGTCAAATTCAAGACAATATACCCAATCTGTGGAAACTGGAAACAATTGGTATCAAATCCGATGAAACAAGAGAAGGAACCCAAGAGGATGAAATAGATTGAAAGTTCCGAGAGTTGACCACGTACGAAGAGGGTCGATACTATGTCAGATGGCCGTGGAAACGTGATAACTCGGAGATCAACACGAATTTTGGCCAAGCGAAGTATAGGCTGCAGAAAACATTGGATACCCTGTGTGCGGATCCAACGAAGCTGGGAAATTTCAGTGACTACAACGGTATCATAATGGATCAACTGACGAAGGGTGTCATCGAGCCAGTTCAGATGACTCATCCCAAAGCCACAGTAGTCCACTACATCTCACATTTCCCTCACATACGCAGCGACCGCGAAACAACGAAGGTCAGGATTGTTTACGATGCGAGCGCGAAAACGAAGCCAAAAGGTGTCAGCCTTAATGATTTGATAAATGTGGGGAAGAACTACCTGGAAGATATCGTTGGGCTACTGCTGAGATTCCGTCTTGGCAAGGTGGTCATGACATCTGACGTGGAGAAGGCGTTCTTACAAGTTGGTCTGCAGCCAGAGGATCGTGATAGTACGTGATTTCTGTGGTTAAAGGATCCTACTCGACAAGATTTGGATAATAATCTTCAGATCTACAGGTTCACTCGCATTCCATTTGGAGTGATCGCATCGCCCTACCTTCTCGGAGCTACTATCAACCGTCTTCTAGACGACAATCCTTGTGCCGCTGCTGAGAAGATAAGGGGAAACATCTACGTGGACAACGTGTTTATGACCGCTGATACTGCGGATGAAGCAAAGCGGTTGTATGCAGAGGCGAAACATTTGTTCAAAGCTGGATCCATGAATCTTAGAGAGTGGCTATCAAATGACAAATCATTCAACGACGCCTTGGCCAAAGAAGACAAAGTGAAGAACTCAACCGCAAAGGTTCTCGGTATTATGTGGGATTCCGAGAAGGATTCTTTCCGTATTCGATACAAACCAGAACAACCCGATTCAATTGTCACAAAACGTTTGATACTCCACAGCGTTGCCAAGGTGTTTGATCCTCTTGGTCTTGTAAACCCCGTTGTCATTCCTGGAAAATTGAAACTGCAAGAACTGTGGCGAGAAGGCAGGGAATGGGACGAAGTTGTGTCTGAAGCTCATCACAAGGAGTGGCAATCTATTCTGGATGACTTTGCACAAATTCCAGGCCTAGAGTTCAGACGACGCTTGCTCTCAGAAGACAAGGAAGATATTTGGTTGGCTTGCTTTACTGACGCAAGCAGTGTCGCCTACGCCGCCGTGGTGTATTTGGTTACTGGAAAATCAGAAAATTCAGTCTCCAATTTGATATTTTCAAAGGCCAGAGTAGCACCAGTGAAGCCATCGATGACCATTCCACGCCTTGAGTTGATGGCAGGTTGATGCTGGTTGGTATTCGCTGTTTGAGATTCGTGGAGAGACAGCTTCGCCTTCCGGTGTTGAAGAAACGTCTTTACAGCTGCCAAGCAGTTGCCAAGGCTAGCAACCTCTTTTAATGGGGAACTAGCCGGGGCGCACAGGCTCCATCCTCCAGGCATACTGCTGGCAGGTGACGACACAGTGGTTCAAGAAAATGGTGTACAAATGGCAGTTCACTGTACGACAGAAACGGAAGTTGCTTCACAGTTTTCAATGGATCCTTCAAAATACTCAACTCTCACAAGATTACTGCGTGTGACGGCATACTGCCTGCGCTTCATTGATTGTCTTCGTAGAAAGAATTCAACTTTGTCAGTTTTGCAACCTCAAGAGATTCGAAGAGCAAGGTTTATGTGGATCAAAGCCATTCAAAATCAATGTTACTCTGAAGAATTAACAGCACTTCAACAGAACAAGTTGACGAAGATTGCAAAGCAACTTGATGTGTTCGTGGACAAAGAAGAAATACTGCGATGTGGAGGAAGATTGGCTAATGCAAAGATTTCTGTCGACGCGAAATTCCCCATATTGCTGCCGAAGAAACACTTAATAACAAAACTTGTTATTGAGGAGGCTCACAGAAAAGTTTTCCACTTCGGAAAAAGGAGCACTTTGTTCGAAATCAGGAAGAATTACTGGATACCACAAGGCTTGGCAGCTGTTACTAACGTAATTAGAAGCTGTCTTGTCTGCCGAAGACTAGAGGGCGGAACATTTAAGCCACCAAGAATGGCACAGTTGCCAGAAGCTAGAGTGTCCGAGGCAGTGGCATTTTCTCATACAGGAATGGATTATCTCGGACCGCTCTTAGTGAAGCCTCCAACTAAAGGAGAACCATACCAGAAGAGATGGGTCGCGCTATTCACCTGCTTTGTCACAAGAGCTGTACACCTTGAGCTCATCCGAGACTGCTCTTCGAATCAGCAGTGAATGCCGTCAAGAGATTCATTGCCAGACGAGGATGTCCAAAGGTCATACTCACAGACAATGCTACTCAGTTCCTGAAAGCGTCTAGTGTTCTCAAAGCTATCTGGGATGACAAAGTAGCGAAGGAGCTGACGATATTTTTCTCAGAAAAGGAAATTCAGTGGAAGACAATTCCAGAAATGTCACCTTGGGCAGGTGGTTTTTATGAGAGGCTGGTAGGATTAGTAAAGAGGGCCTTGAAGAAGACTTTGTGGCGAGCAAGCATGTCTGAAGACGCGCTTGATACGTTGCTGGTAGAAATTGAAGCCGTTCTGAATACTCGCCCTTTGACTTCGTTGAGCACCGAAATGCATGACTTTGGTGTCCTAACTCCCTCAGTTTTCCTTTCACCTAGTACCAACTTCTGCCTACCTCCTACAAGTGAGGATTCCAATGATCCTGATTGCATTCCAACTTCAGCTAAGACTTTGCTAATGGAACATAAGAAGATGCAGAAAAGATTAGACCAGTTTTGGCAACTGTGGAAACACCAGTATCTACTGGAGCCCAGAGAAGTCCAACGTCTTCGCTTTAAGAAAACGCGAGCGGAGGTGGATAGGGTTCCCACGGTTGGAGAGGTCGTCCTACTGAAAGATCCGGTCCCAAGGGTAACCTGGAAGTTAGCTCGGAACTTTTGCCAGGTTCAGACGGAGAGATACGGTTCGTACGGTTGCTACTCCCAACTGGCAACTCAACCAGGCGGGGGGTGAGAGATTTGGTTCCAATGGAGCTTGAATTGAACCACGTTAACCCCCATCAGCAGGTCCTCCTTACTGGGTTTTCCGGTGGAAGGCGTCCACCCATTGAAAATGTTCAGCGGGATGCCGTATATTGCCAGGCATTCCCCGATGCTATTGGCGAGCTACAAGAGGAAGCCTATCACCAGATTTCTCAAGTCGATGATGTCAAACCTCAGCGGGAAGCCGCATATTGCCAGGCTTCCCCAGATGCTTGTATGAAGCCTCAGCAGGAGGCCGCCTATTGCCAGGCCTCCTCCGATGCTAATAAGAAGCCTCAGCAGGAGGCCGCCAATTGCCAGGCCTCCTCCGATGCCACTAAGAAGACTCAGCAGGAGGCCGCCTATTGACAGGCCTCCTCCGATGCCACTAAGAAAATTCAGCAGGAGGCCGCCTATTGCCAGGTCTCCTCAGATGCTGCGATGAAACCTCAATGGGAGGCCGCCCATCGCCAGGCCACCCCAGATGCCAATGCGAAGTTTCAGAGAGAAGCCCCCTATAGCCAGGCTTCTCCCGATGCTAATTGTTACAGTGGGAGGCCGCTTACAGCCAGGCTCCCCGATGCTTCCGTGGAGGGAGAATGTTGAGAAGACAATTAACTTTATGAAGCTGTAAAAGAACAGACATGAGACAGCTAGATAGAAAATAGACAATTTGTTAGAGTTTTGTTCCAGAGACAATTTGTTAGAGTTTTGTTCCAGTACCTTAGAGTTGTTACTTTTATTGATTACAATCTGATGTTTAACCGCAAGAGGTGTCTCAATTGCATTGCTCTTGCAACAAGCTAATACATTGTTAGAAAGCAACCTAACATGATTCAACAAATTCAAAGCTACCCATATTCTTATAAAATTTGCAATAAACTATGCATTTGATAAGCGGTAACTACTATCCATTTCTAAACTTTCAAACTTTTCAATGTGATAAAAAATATTTGTATATGCCAATAATGATCTTTAATACTATAAATTGTTGTAGACTTATTCCGCTAGAACTCTAGAAGTGTCTAAGAAAAACACTTTTCCAGTTCAGTTCAGTTTAGTTAGCTGAGTAATGCTTGCGCCAAAGTGAGCCCCCAAGCTACACTGATGCGCCCAAAAAATGTGCAATCGGTCGGATTGCTGACAGTTAACAACTGCAAGAAAACTGTTAATTCATATCATTTTATACATTCCTGCTCCGGCAGGAATAAAAACTGGATATGCGTAAGGGAAGGCCATGGTTTGTAAGCTAGTCTGACACAAAAATGTGTACAAAATTGTGATCACTTATACTGCATTTAATATGCATCGAAGACCCATTAAATATTTTCTAAATTTATATTCAACATTCTATATTTTCTGAATATGACGAGAGGAAAATTTTTATACAGTCTAAAATTTTGAAAAATTTCAAAATATCGATTTATCTACGTTTTTCTCCGGAATATGCAAAATACTAAAAATTTCTTTCTTTCAGGAAACTTTTCCCATCTGAAAGAAAACACGCAGAATGACGCAAGAACGAAGAAAATCGGTTAAGGTTTGAATTTTTTATTTTTTATTAGCATTTTTCGATTTTCAAAATCCTCGATCTTTGCCGCTTTTGCAACTTTAACAAGCTACTGCTCGCTTAGTACTTGATAGAAATTTTTTCGTTTTCATTTTCGGGACCGCTTAAGGTGGTGATTCCTTTTGGAGTCATCAACTTTGAAACGTTATTACTCATTCATTATTTGGAGTTAGAAACCCATCTTAATATCAAACTGTAGCTTTAAATTTTCTCTTTTTAATGAATACATTGAAATTAATTTTGGTTTTTCGAAATTATTTTACTGTATTTTAGAAGGAAAATAATTTTCCGGATTTTTTGCAGGCTGAAATAAATTTTTTCGGGAGACGTCGGTTATATCAAGAGTAGATGATAGGAAGAGTATGACACGGGACTCTTCCTAGTGTAATTGGCCTGTCAGATGCTCGGCACATTAAGGCCGAAATCTCGGGGGGGGTCACGGTTAACACAGTTAACCATGTGTTTATATGCGTTTGAACTAAAATGAATCTGATTGGCTAATCCCCTACCTTATGTCAAAATTACGTGTATAAGGTGACCCCCCCCGAGATCTCGGGGGGGCTCAGCTTAACGTTGTTAAGCGTGTGTTTATATGCGTTTGAACTGAAATGCATTTGATTGGTTACTTAGCTATCGTAGCCCTCACCAGTGCATTTCAATAGCAGCAGCGAAGCAGCCAATCAAATGCATTTCAGTTCAAACGCATATAAACACACGCTTAACAACGTTAAGCTGAGCCCCCCCGAGATCTCGGGGGGGTCACCTTATACACGTAATTTTGACATAAGGTAGGGGATTAGCCAATCAGATTCATTTTAGTTCAAACGCATATAAACACATGGTTAACTGTGTTAACTGTGACCCCCCCCCGAGATTTCGGCCTTAATGTTCCGAGCATATGACAGGCCAATTACACTAGCAAGGGTACGGTGTCGTACTCTTGCTATTATTAACTCTTGGTTATATCAATCGATACATCTGTCAAATAGCTGGGGACCCTTTTTTAATTATTGAGAAATCGCTCTTCGTTGTGGAGAAATTAGCAAAAAGGTATGCGCAACCTGGATTTTGTCTACTTTTCCAAACTTTGGCAAGCGACCATGTTCGCTAGAAAGCCGCAATCGGGGCAACTAAAAAAGGGTCTCGGGGTAATTTAGTACAGAACGCATCTGCAAAATGGCAGTCCTTTACATTGCATAGGGAATGCTCCACAATCCCCAGAAAAAAATTGGTCGTGTTTTTGAAAAAACTACATTTTTTAAAACTACAGCTAGTAGGATAGCAATTGGATAACGATCATGTCGCAGATAATTGGTCTCTGTAGGGCCTTTAAAATGATACCCTTGGTTTGATATTGCGGCATGTGCAGCTCGAGAAATAATGGATTAATATTTGATTTCTCCAGAAATGACAAGTTTTCAATGCCAAAATAAGAAAATCGGTTATATCTCACGATAGCGAAAAGCTAGAAGGCTACTTTAAAAAGCAAAAATGTAGAGCATAACGAGATCTTTCGAATGAATGTAGTTACAACTATGCAGCTGGTGTTCAACTGTCACAAATTGGCTAAAACCGACTTGAACGCAAATGTTGAATTTTTGAACCGGGATTGCGCAGAGGGTGTTAGAACGCTAAAATAAGTGTTTTTGGAAAGTTTCGTAAAATTCCGACTTGGTTTGTGCCGTAAACTAACAGAAAGCACCAAAAGGAATCACCACCTTAAGCGTCTGCTTTAATGCAATCAAGTCATTTTTCATAATTTGAAAGTTGATTTTTTCGAAAAATCACCACTTTGACTCACAATTTCAGTACACTGGTGTCAGACAAATGCATATTGTGTGTGCTACAAATTTTCAAAGATTTTCCTAATTTCAATAGGATTTTGGGTAACTTTGTTAATCAACTTTCAAATTTTGAAAAATGACTTTTACTACGTCAAAGCAGCCTAAGCAGTTTCGAAAATGAAAACGAAAGATTTTAAATCAAGTACTAAGCGAGCAGTAGCTAGTCAAAGTTGCAAAAGCGGCAAAGATCAAAGAATTTTGAAAATCGAAAAATGCTAATAAAAAATAAAAAATTCAAACCTTAACCGATTTTCTTCGTTCTTGCGCCATTCTGCGTGTTTTCAGATGACAAAATTTTTCTGAAATAAAGAAATCTTTAGCATGCATATTCCGGAGAAAAACCTCGATAAACCGATAGTTTGAAATCTTTGACATTTTTCAAAATTTTAGATTTTATAAAAATTTTCCTCTCTTCATGACGCTTCAGAAAATAAGATGATATCAAGAGTCAATGATTTTCTCCTATATATTAGAAGAAGAGTAAGCCACTAGAGGGCTCCTCTTCTTGGCATTGCGTAACGGTGCTCCGACCACAATACGCGAATGTTCCCCCGTTTGGGGGGGGGGGGTCGCTGAAAGAGGTCCCCGTTTGGGTGGGGGTCGCTGAAAGGGGTCCCCGTTTTGGGGGGTCGCTCAAGCAGGCTAAGTTTTGCTCATTCTGATTGGCTGTTGGCGACCCCCCCCCCAAAACGAGGACCACTTTTTGTACCCCCCCCCAAACGGGGACCCATTTTCGAATAGAACAAAAAGTACCGTAATCCTCTGCTCTACCCCCCCCACACCAAACGGGGACCTCTTTTCTGCTACCCCCCCACCAAACGGAGGGGGGTATGCAATGTCGATATGGTCGACCCCCCAAATTGTGGGCGGAGCACCGTTACGCAATGCAGTGAAGAGAAGCCCTCTAGTGGCTTACTCTTCTTCTTAATAATAGTGCAATTATGCACTCTTGATGATATTTAATAATAAATGATATTTACGTTTGCAGACGCACGTAGGCGCGCGTACACCTACGTTGGCGACTATGAAGGCACCTTAAGAGTTTGACAGCTGGCATTGTCCATGTTAGCTGCTTGCGGTCCCCCCCCCCCCCGGCAACTGCGCACCTAGCGGATCCTCCTCCGCAAATCAGTACCCAGTACGTAATTGCGTATGTTCACTCGTTTCTACAATAAGCCTTCTATCGGGACGCCCCCCCGCAAATGTGACCTATCATTCGAGATTATTAAATGATAGTTCATATTTGCGGAGGGGGGCCGTTAGCGTGCAGAGCATGGCTCGCAAGCTAATAACAGAGAATGCTAGCTGTCACACTCTTATGTATTATGTACTCTTTCAAACACCCAACACTAAAACAAACGTACACCTTATTAATATAAAAATTTATTTCACAACCATAGCAGGTAAACACAATATGTATAAATAATTACAAATGCGTGTAAGTGGGAGCTGCACCAGAAGACTGTCTTGTATACTGTTCTTTCGGCTGAGGTTCTAAACATTCGCTTAATGAGCCGACAACCTCTAAACAGCGTCCTAAACAAGACAGCAAAACACAAGAAGTAGCTAGTTAGAGATATAGAAATTACTTAAAACTTCAAAGAAATGCTAGTAAGTGGTTTTGTCGAGCAAACAACGAAAATCGTAGGCTCATCAACGAATACGTTGAAAATACCACCCCACGCAACTGTGCCGCAGAGGAGGGAAGTAGGTTCTGAGAGATTTTGACAAAACTACGAAGATTGAGACGCTCCACTTCAAAGGAAGGACTAGCTGAATTAAAAACCTTAAAAGACCGCGAACAGAGTTCCCTTAAATTGTCAAGTCAAAATTTTAAAACCATTTTTAAATACCACAATTTTAAATCAAGTACAAAGGTGAGATACAGGAAAACGTTGCATTGTCCTGTCCAATTTGCTAAACTAAAATTTCAGAAAGAATCATCCTAACAGAAAAGCATAACAAAATTACAGCATCTATGTACCATTTGAGCTAAACGTTGCCAGGCATAATCTTTCAGGCTTATTTCTGAGGGAGACAGAGCGTCGACACTTTTCCAGACGCTGTCTGACATTATGCTTCCACTGTTTTCTTGACGCGGGCATCGGCCACGTCTCACCCCTCATCAGATCGTTATCCGCATGGCCATCAACTTCATCAGTTCCTAATAAGTAAATTAAAATTCAAACTTAAACAAAACTAAACTTTAAAATTGCATAAAAATTCCTTCCAAATTAGTACACATAAATGACAAAAATCAAAAGGTCTTCCGACTTCCGACACTCAACAAATTTTCAACAATTTAAGCCAGGATAACGAGTTTAGTCAAGTCAACACATCTTGTCAACAGAGGAGAGTAATCTACCATTTTCAGTATTAAGCTGATGACGACCTAAGGACCCGCCTTCTTCCTTGATAGATTTGGTAATGGGATCTCCGCTTCCACCGCGAGAGGATTCACCCTCTTCCCAGGCTTTCATGTCCAGAAATGTGTTCAGGAGAGCCTCTATCATAACAGCCTAAACAAGAAACCCCTAAAAGTGGTATAATTCCGCATAGGAGTTTTATAATTTCTTTTTTAAACTTTCTTAAGAGCTTGCAATGCCTGTTTTGTTTCAAATTATCGTTCAATGTGTAAAAGCCGTCCAACAACTGTCTCTGTCTTGTTCACTTCATTATAGACAGGCACGCAGAGACCCTTAGGCCTTGTGAATGCACAGTGAATTTCCAGAATTGTTTTTGCGCTTACCAAGTCCGTTACGTGAAATGGAACAAGTGCGGTTATGTTTTCGGATAAGGAGAGACCTTCAGCCGTTTGTTTTCACAAGCCAAATCTCAACAATTTAACAATGGCCCTAGACGACAGTGGCAGCAAACCGTTATTATGTAGTTGACTCGATTTAGATTGTGTTATAGTGTTTCATTTGGCAGAGTGTATTCTACTGGCTAGTGGCTTCAATCACGCATCTTCGTTTTGCTTATTCTCTTAGAATCACTGAGTGCTTGAAATGGCAGAGAATTGCAGCGTGATAACTAAACCTAGCATTATGATCAACTGATAGAAAAACGTTTCCTGCTCCTCCAAAACATGGACTAACCGCAACACTGACAGGCCCATTTGCATTCTGCAGTGAATGTGACGTAGTTCTAGTTTGGCTCGAGTACCCACTCAAACACGCCATTGGAATTGAACTGTCGCTGCTGCTCAGACGAATCGTTCAAGGCAAACTAATTTTAGGTATGAAAATCTCATTTGCATGTTCAAGTTTTTAACTCCTGTGCAATGTAGGGTTCAATTCTGCCAAGGGGGCTGTAAATCGAAAGATGTAACGAAAAAACGTGCAGGGACCCTCTGCAAGATTTAATAATTAAGAATTTAATTTAAAACAACAGAAAGAGGGCAAAAAGGGCAACTGAAAATGTGTTCAGTTTTATATTTTCTGTAATGGTTGTTTGAAGCAAAGTTTTGCTAGCACACCCCCTGGTGAGGAAAAACCACCAGCTAGGATGATGTGTTAAACATATCAAATAAATCGAAGATTTCTTACAATAACGTGTAGTTTTGGGTCAACCCATTACAAGTATTGCGCCTCCGGCGGAATAAAAAGCAAAGAGGTTAAAGCGTGACTTCTGGCAACTCACCTGGTACGTGGCAATATCGCAGTAATCAAAAGAAAACTTAAAAGTGCTAATGGTGTTCAACCTGCTTCTTGCTACAAATCTATTGTTAAATTGAAACCCTTAGTAAGTCGTACTACGTCAGAACAAATATTTTCTGATTTGTCAAATACGGAACAATCCAACTGCCCATCCAAATTGATTCTTCCAAGTTCAAGGAACTTACTAGCAGGTAATAAATTCATTGTATTGCTTATAACTTCCAAAATCAATTGGATGCCACACAATCAATAAAAACAAAGGAGGACTCCTGCACAAAGGATCTAACCTGTCTAGAAAAGATCTGCAAGAGTTTCCATTTGGTGAAGGGAGAGTCTGGATCAGGAAAGTAGAGAAAGAGGGAAGGGAAGCAGTCCGGATTGGAGGCGTCAATAGGATTCATCCGTCTCCAGGTGCACTCCGCAATGGTGGCGCACAAAAGTGTCGTCTGCAATAAAAGACTCATTGAAGCATAAACATAGAAGGCTAATGCCAATAAAAAGTGAACCAGAAAATGTGTTGATACGACGGATACAAAAAATAAAATAAGTAAGAACACACAAGCATAATTATATATTATTATTGTAGTAGTATATAGGGTTGCATCGGGGTGCCCGGCCCCGGCTCCGGTGGTCAGGTCCCGGTACCGACCGGGGCCAAAAATTAGCAATGTTGTAAATTTTTGACATTTTTTGACTAAAATTTTGAATTTTCGAAAGTCAAAAAGTGTTACAAATCGTTTGTTTTCAAGTCGATATGAATGAAAACAACGATGGTAACGTTTGTGTATCAAAAATTATTGCAAAACTTTTGAACATTTTCGATTTGGACCCCCAATTTCCAGGCCCCGGCCCCAGCCCTAACCGGGGCCACGATGAGGTCCCGGCCCCGGGCCCCGGTAGTGGCGGTCCTGGTGCATCTCTAGTAGTATATTCGTTTATTTATAGTTTAATATTATAGCATTACATATTATCATAGTAGTATAGTATTATTATTATTATTGTAATGCCGTACCTAAGCCTAAGTAATGGTTGCGTAGCCTCGGAGGAGGAAGCCAACTTAATGCAAGCTCATGTTAGGTCTTGTTTCACAATAGGTGCCGAATCTCGAACCACACAACTTCCAGCGTGGTATTGTTATTATTATTATTATTATTATTATTATTCATTTTCTTGGTCTTACGGCATGTCTATTAAGATTGGTATGGTTGGATTCAAGACAGCACTCTATTCAATAAAATATTTTGATATCCTATACGACAAGCGTTGCCTCAACCCCGGAAAAGTTTCTACTCCACCATTGATCTAGAGTCGGCTGTCATTTCAAAATTGATGCCACTTGCGCCAGAAGGGATACATGTGACTATAGCTAGCTACAACAGTGGGATGAGGGACCAACTCCTTAAAGTACCTTAAAGTAAAGTACAGTGTAGATGCACTACAGAGTCTCCTGTTATATATTCCCTTTAATACAACCTGAAACTCGTTAACCTCGCACTAAGGGTAGCTAATTCTTCTTCTTTGACGTATAGCTAGCTAGTTAGAATATCAAAAACATTAGCTTTATTTAGTTTAACCTACAAGATAACCTGAGGTAAAATTGGTTCTAACCATTTAGGGTCCTTCCGCAAGTCTATACTTAAAATACAGTATTTTCTAATGGTTTTAGGCGAAAATCTGGGTCCTATTTGAAGTCTAATATGACAAGTAGTGTGATGATGTAACAGCTTTTATACAGAAAATCTTCATTAAGCAAAAGTAAGTTGCTAACAAGCTGATAATGCTATAAAACATTTTGTAGACTCTTCCCTCCCTTGGGCTTTAAGCGATCTTAGTAGTCTAGACAGACATCTTTACATCAATCGGCAAACTTTTTTGAGGAAATTTTGCGAAAATTGGGGCCTACAAGTTAAACCATAAGAACTTGACTCTAACACTATAGTTAGTTTAGTAAATACCTAGTATCCAATAGATAGTACGTCAAAACTAAACTTTCAGTACTAACTCGACCCATTGCTTTCTACACCCATCTTACTTCTTTTTCCCCATCAATGACAACCAAAAAGTCCTGATTAATGCTGATTCTAACTGGAAGATCATTGGCTCTGATTTTGCCCCAGAGATGTCCCGGTTGCTCAATCTGGCCGGAAAAGAAGGCAGCACTAAAACAGAAAAATTAACGAAAAAACCAAACCACATAGACAAATAGCGATTATGCGTAAACATAGGTAGGAACATTATACCAAGAGTATATAATGAGGAAGAGTGGGAAGCTTGGTTCTTCCTAATAGAAACGGGCTGTGAGATGCTCGGCACATTAAACCCGAAATCTGGGGGCGGGGTCTACCATTGTTCATCATGTGCTTATGCGCGTTTGAACTTAAACGCATCTGATTGGCTAACGCCTACCTTAATATGTTAAATTTACGTGTATAAGTCCCCCCTCGAGATCTCGGAGGAGGTCCCGCTTAGCGTAGTTAAGCGTGTGTCTACGGTAATCAAGTAGCAAATAAAATGCATTACAGTTTCCTCGCATATAAACACACGCTTAACACGCTAAGCGGGACCCCCTCCGAGATCAAGGGGGTCCCCTTATACACATAAATTTAACATAAGGTAGGCGATTTGCCAATCAGATGCGTTTTAGTTAAAACGAGTATAAACACATGATGAACAATGGTAAATGGGACTCCTCCGAGATTTCAGCCTTAATGTGCCGAGTATCCGCAGCCCGTTTTTATTAGGAAGAGCCAAGCTTCCCACACTTCCTCATGATACTCTTGGCTTCGCCAATTCAACAAACAACGCAATCTGAAGCTCTAGCATGGACCAAGCGCAAGAACAAGGCTCACGAGAAGTTGCACTAAAGCTATTTCTCATGGCTATGGAAGAGTATGACCACTTTCTGCCATATTTTCATTCAGGGATTAATAACTGGAAACGTAAGCTTACGTAAGTAGAGCAAAACCTAGGAAGCAGACCGAAGACTATGCTCAGTAGCACATTACTATTCAATAAAAACAAATAGTTTTGCTCAATCGAACCTTTGAGCAGTCACACGATCAAGTTGTTTTAGAATTACACACTTCAATACGTGAACATAGCAACTAAAACCAGCTGAGTCATTAAGTCATTATGTAAGACTGCCACAGTGAATGTTATACTGTACACACACATCGTACTGATAACGAATTTATATCTTTCTCCGTTCACGCACAGGTATATTACCTACATTTTTAATTACACCAAGTTCTGACAAATCCAACATGTACAGGAACAGTCACTTTTCAAATTGCAAGAGTCACAGAGTCCTGGAAATCCGGAGTTGGAAGACTTCCAACTCCTACAGTAAGGTCTGCTGATGAACTCCTTAGGATACTCATTTATTAAGGAAGCAGTGAGCGCAGCAAATCTCTTACCTATAGGGGTTCTTCTCTAACTTAGTGTACAACCTCAAGCGAAAGGTAAAGAAACAGGACTCTTTCTATCTGATGGGAACTCTTTGAAACAATTAACGAGATTAACACGATTAATCTGAAACTGTCTTACCCATAAGTGGGCAAAGTAGCGCAGGCCTGAAGATATTTCAGTTTGAGCTCAGCCGGAGAGAGTTGACTCATACGCTGATACTGGGTCATCAGATCCTGTTCCAGACCCCGACAGCCCAAAAGGGGATATCCGAACAGGGTCCAACTACGCACCTGACGAACATGATGAGCAGGGAGAACACCCTCCAAGTGATTCCTAGAAAAAATGAAAATAACAAAATGCTGAAAAAAAGCTAAAAATATAAATTATAGACCATAAAAAAGCAAACCTCAAGATGTAGTATTGTACACTATGAAGAAAAAACAGTTGAAAAGCCAGCCAGCTGGTTTTTTCTTTCCTTCCAAGCAGCCACCAGTTCAATTCGACGTCCAATTTTACACCCTCTGAGCACACTCCATTTAATTCCCTAACGTTTTTATTGAACGTTTTGAATGATTTGGTATTAGACAAGTTCTGCTATATTTTTAAACGGTAAGGTAGGTACAGGTTTCACAATTAGCTTTGACTATCTTTCAATTAGCTTAGACAAGTTCTGCTATATTTTTAAACGGTAAGGTAGGTACAGGTTTCACAATTAGCTTTGACTATCTTTCAACCTCTCCGATGTTGTCGCCTCAAAGCGGTGGAAAGGTGGACCTTCCTGGGACGAGGCTTTTCCCTCCCCTTGGATGCGAAACGGCAACCCTTTTCTCCTTCCCTTCTCCAAGAAGGCAAGACCTCCCATGGTGTCCCACGTCCCCGTCCAGGCGGGTTTTTTGAAGCCGGCCCAGGCCACCCCGCCTTCTGGCGTCGGCTTCTAATACTGGCGGGCGATGTTGAAGAAAACCCGGGCCCCACATATCCGTGTGGTGTCTGTGGTCTGAACGTTACCAGAAAGGACTACTCCATGGCATGCCACGGCTGTGGCATCTGGTTCCACCGTGTCTGTCTCCGTTTGTCAGTCAAGGACCTACTGAGGGAATATTCCTGCGGGTGGACTTGCTCAAACTGTCCCTCCACCAGCTCAGCAGCCCAGGTCCAGTCACCCAACCCCCCCAGCCACCCTCAAGCTTGCCCGCCGGCAAACCGACCCGGCAGGCCCGCCCGGGTCAAGCCGCGACAGCAAACCCACAACAGCCCCAGAGCCCTCCGTTTTTTGCAGTGGAATTCCAACGGCCTCAGCTCAAGCAAAAGAGCTGAATTGGCCAAAATGCTCCATGACCGCAACGTGGACGTTGCCGTCCTTCATCATCATCATCATCATATCTGGAGCCAATCGGTGAGACCATATAGCCGGGCTAGAGGCGCCCGGTACCCCGGAGAAAGTCCAACACCCCGGGAGGGTCATACCACAGGACGGCCAGGCCTTGGGAGCAATCAAGATGGGCACGCCGGGTTATCGATTTCCTGGGACAGCTCAAGATCAAATGCTCGAGCGTTTCTTCTTCCTGTAGGCAGTCGGGGCATAGGGGGGAGGGACAGCCAGCTGGATCTATAGTATGCCTGTACTGAGCTAGGAGGAGGGATTTACCAGTTCGCAATTGTGAGAGTAGAGTTCGATGGGCCTTGGGGATGCTCATTTCGCGGTCGGCAGGGACCGGACCGCGGTCCCCAAATATGGCCCTGGTTCTGTCATGGCTGACTCCGTTATGCCACTCAGAAATCGTTTTCCTCCTCAGGACAGCGTTGGCTGTTGGGAGATCGATTGGGACTAGGTCTTGCGACATTCTGCTTCCATTTCTAGCCAACCTGTCGGCTTTCTCATTACCTCTAATGCCGCAGTGGCTAGGCACCCACATTATCTGGATCTGTATCTCAGCCCGTGAGAACAGTTCCAGCTGCTGCCAAAGTCTCTGTTCCAGGTCAGTTGCCGGAAGGCGAAGTCCGTTGGAGAGGCGTTCAACCAGGGACAGTGAGTCAGTGTAGATTCGAATCAGATTGCAGTCAGCCGTGGCGTAATTCCTTTGGAGCCATCTGAGGCCTTGGTGGACGGCATTCACTTCCGCCCTGTAGCTGGAGCATACTTTTCCAGCAGCGAAGGCCAGATGGTTCCGCCTACTTCTCCGGTTATCGACGATGAGAACGCCACTTCCGCCTTTGCTAGTTCCAGACTCCGCTGAACCGTCCGTCCAGATGTCCAGATCGGCTCTGGGAAGGCTGGAGATGGCTTCTGCACACCGGCTTCTTCTTATTTCCGGCGGCAGTGATTTCTGGCAGGACTTTTTGACGTTGCCGTCCTTCAGGAAACCCACCTCCAACCTGGCATGAACTTTGAAATTAAGGGCTACACCGTATACCGGGCCGACCGTCTGGTCAGAAGGAACCGCAATGCCCGTGGGGGCAAAATTGGCGGAGGGGTAGCTACTCTCATCAAACAGGGTATCCAGCACCACCTCCTGCCTGCCACCCCCACCGGAGATACCACCACTGAACTGTTGTCCGTCAAACTGTTTGAGGCACGCGAACTGACTGTTACGAACATTTATGTGCCACCTGTCGTCTCCTGCCAGCAGGACAACAGAACCCAGCAGTTCGACCCATCCGCCCTGCCCTCCGGTAGAGGATCCCTTATCCTAGGAGACCTAAACGGTCATAGCCCTCTCTGGGACACCTCAGCGTCTGCCTCCGATTCTGTCGGAGAGAAATTCGAGGACTGGATGGAATCGAAAGGTTTTGTTCCAGTTAACGACGGGTCCAGAACCAGAACAAATCCCACCACCGGCAACGGATCGGCCCCAGACGTGTCGGCTGTGCACGCATCCCTGGTCCCTGCTGTCTCCTGGTCAGTCGACCCCACCCCCTCTGACTCGGACCACCACCCCATCTGGCTGTCTGTCTCTGCTGCCGGGCCTCCGACGAAGAAGAAGCTGAAGCGGCTACGGCTGGCCAAAACGGATTGGGCACAATTTGCGGATATCTTGGACCAAAAGCTCACCGAATCCTGCTCTGACCCAGACTGCAGCCTCAATCACCTAGTCAGATCCTTCAGCTCCGCCATAGTGGAAGCCCAGGATGCCTCTGCCCCTTATGGGGACTCAAGGGTTCCTGCGCCCTGGTGGAATGCAGAAGCTGCCGCAGCCATTCAGACGAGAGAGCGTCTGGCAACTGAGGCTAAAGCGGATCGACGTAAGCTAGAAGAATGGAAAGCCGCCTGCCGGGAAGCTAGAAGAATTATTGCCAAGTCCAAACGGGACCACTGGATCCAGTATGTATCACGTCTGGATGCCAGAACCGATCCGAAAGAAATCTGGAACACTGTCAAGGGCCTGAACGGAAGACTGAGAGCTGCCCCTTCCGGGGCATGTCTTCAGCGAAATGGCAAATTCTTCTCTACTCCCAGGTCGAAGGCCTCTGCATTCATCAAGGAATATGCCCGAGTCGCTGCCGTCAGATCCCGGAAATCTGACCGGAAAACCATCATTGAAACGAAGAATGATCTCAATAGCCCGTGTGGCCATCCCGACGACGAACCCAGCGCCTGTGCTCCCTTCTCCATGGGTGAACTTCAAACGGTTCTCCAGAGACTCAGGGCCAACGCTGCACCCGGGATCGACCGGGTCAGGAATGCCAGCCTCCGCCACCTAACGGATAAAGCCAAATCGATCCTTCTCCACATCTGCAACCGCTCATTCAAAGAAGGATTCTGCCCTACTTCGTGGAAAAGGGCAAAGATTGTGCCCATTCCCAAGCCAGGGAAAGATGCCTCTGACATCTCCAGCTACCGGCCAATCGCGCTCACATCCTGTCTCGCCAAAGTGATGGAGAGACTGGTGCTGGGTCGGTTATCCTATCTGCTGGAAAAGAACGAGGCTATCACGAGATACCAAGCTGGCTTCCGATCTGCCCGGTCCACCCAGGATCAGGTTCTCAGGATCACACAATCGATCAGCGACGGTTTCAACCACAAAAAGCCGGCCCACCGAACTGTCATGGCTCTCATTGATTTCTCCAGAGCTTTCGACAGAGTCTGGCACTATGGTCTGCTGCGGGCGATGTCGCTTCTCAGGGTGCCCAGATGCATATCCCGGTGGGTAAAAGCTTTCCTACAGGATCGGCTCTATTCCGTCGAATTTGAAGGGGCCACTAGTCGGCCAAAACGATTCGGCTGTGGTGTTCCCCAGGGTTGTGTCCTCTCTCCAACTTTATTCCAGGTGTTCATAAACTCCCTGGCTGAGGCAGTTCCTGAAGAAGTGGAAATTTCCCTATTTGCTGACGATGTGGCCGTCTGGTGCAAACACCCACAGATTGCGGTGGCCACCCGTAAACTCCAGGAAGCCCTCGATGCTATCACCAAATGGGCTAGATCGAACAAAATGGTCATCAACGTCCAGAAGTGTGAAGCCTCAGTGTTTACCACCTGGAACAAGGAGCAGAACGTCAAACCGCACCTAACCATTAACTCCCAGCAAATCCCAGTCACCAAGACCCCGACTTTTTTGGGAATCAAATTCGATCCATCTCTATCCTTCAGGGGGTCCACATCGACCAGCTCATCTCCAAACTCAGAAGAAGAAACAATATTCTTCGATCCCTTTCTGTTACCATATGGGGATGAAAATAGGAAGAACTTCGGATGGTTTACATTGCTTATATTGCATCCTCCATAGATTATTGTGGCCCTGCCTCGATGACGACTACAGCTTCTTCCAACCTGAAACGGCTCCAAACAATCCAGAACGAAGCCGCCAGAGCCAGTTGTAACAGGCTGCCCTAGAGAGGATCCCCTGCTGAACTCACAGTCAAAGAGGCAGGCCTGGTGCCTCTCCATGTCCGTGCCAAATCCCATAACTGCTTCAGCATACTGCCCAGTATCAGTGCCTCCCGGATTCCAACCCCACTGCAGATTCTTTTGTTGCCCCTACTGCCCATCGCCCGGCCTCCCAGGCCTCCTGGCGGGAGGAGGGCCGGTCTCTGACAGTGCTGGCCTCCACCGACGGCCTGGCCAAGGAAAAATGGCCACATTCAGCCCTTCGCCGCCCTGGGAAGCCCCATCCGGGCTGGAAATTGTGTCTGAAATCTACGGCATCTCCAGAAGAGACCCCCCCGGAGAAGAAGAAATCTGCTACGGAAAGTATCCTGGACCGCCTGACCCCGGCCGATATCGAAATCTACACTGATGGATCAGCCCAAGAAGGAACCAGAAACGGAGGAAGCGGCGTCTATATTCTTCACCATCGGCTGGGTCTCACCCGGAACATAATCGAACCAGCTGGTCTGGTCACCTCGAGCTACGGAGCTGAGCTCCGGGCGATGGACCGCGCCCTGGAATGGATTGACGCGACGGCTTCCGCTGAAGATCAAATCATCAGAATTTTTTCGGATTCCCAATCGCTAACCAGGAAGCTGTCCCCTGGTCCTGCCAAATTAACTACCTATAAGGAGTTTACCATCTGGCGCCGCATAAAGTCCATCCTGAACTGTCAACCACGAACCCTCCAAATCCACTGGCTGCCCGGCCATTCGGGCATACACGGCAACGAAATCGCTGACATGCTCGCTGGCCTAGGCTCAAATCTGGATCAGGCTGTTACTCCGGTAGATTTCAGGAGCATGGAATCCTCAATTTCTAGACATTTCACTAGCACCTGGCAATCCGGTTTATCCTCGGACAGACTAGACCTGCTTCGAATCCCCCGCACCCCTGACCCGAAGGAGACTGGACTATCCAGGGCCTGGACAGGTCAGTCTCGTCCCAACTTCGTGTCGGGGGCTTCTCTCCAATCCTAAACTGGTACCTCCCGCTAGGATTGAGCCCCAGATTCCCCTCATGTGCCCACTGCCCTGACCAAGAAGACACACTGTCGCATGCCCTACTCAACTGCCCACAATCAGACCGCCCACGCCTGTCCCACTTGGGTCCTAACCCTAGCCTCTTGCGGTCCTCTGGGAAAAGCCTCGGGAGGTCCTTGGGTTTTCAGAGAATGCGGCCGCCTGTCCTGGAGGTGTCCGGGCCGATTGAATCTGTATTCAGGTGGCTGGAAGCATCAACAACAAC
>JASAND010011125.1:0-30376 GCA_030248195.1 Trissonchulus latispiculum
CGCGCTCCCCCTAATAGTTCAATCTAGCTATCACAGAAAAAAAACCAGCGTTCAGAATAAAAAACCGACGAAAATGTTGTCCCATAAAGTTCCCCCCAAACGAAACAAAAATAACTTATTAGGTTCGTTTAAGCTCGAATCCAAAATATGGCAAGCGACACTTTTAGCTGAACGCTTTCGCGCCAGTCCACCAATAATTGTCTAAAAACGCTCCTGCATACAGAACATCAATGACAATACTGCCATCCCAAAGAAAAATATTGGTTTATTGTCAGTAAAAATGAAAGAAAGGGAAAAAGGGACACCTGAGGGTTCAATCAGCTCGCCGTTGAGGGTAACCACGCGCCAGCGCGTCTTAGACTGAAGGCCGATACGGGTGGCCTGTTCAAGATTGTCCGCCACCAGGGTATCCCGGAGGGCAAAATAGAAGGCGGGCCGAATCTCCTCATCCGGCACTTGAATCAGATCAAATAGACGGGGAACATTCTCTGGCCTGGAATATAATATTATTTAAAATAATATAATAAATAATATATAATAATATAATAACAATTATATATAATAATATAATTCTCTGGCCTGGAATATCGCATGATCAGTAGTAAAGTAGTGCAGTGCAATATGGAACAGGGTATTTTTAAAGAGACCCCCCGAAATCACCCCTCTCGGCATGTTTGCTTCCAATCTCCCCCCCCCCGAATTTTTTTCGTAAAAATGCCAACTTTTAGCCTATCTAAATCTAGGCATTTTTGAGACTTTTCCGTTAGTCCATGCAAAATATGCCCAAAATACTAAATTGACACTAAATACAAAATACTTGAATTGTTACTTTTATTTGCAAAGAAGACTCCCCCGGGCCCGCTCTCCCAAAAAATTCCTAAAAATTTCCCAGACAATGTAGGAAAAACGGAAGAGAAATTTTGGTTAAAGCCGAGCAATACTGAGACAAACATTTGGGCATAAGTCAACAAAACCATATTTTAGGTAAGCTCAGAAAAAGTTAGGTTCATCATTACGTATATAGAAGAACTACAGAAGAAGATAATATTTACGTCGTAATCTTATGTCGCATATTGGCCGCGGCAGCCTGCATCTTATCCAGCCCGATGAACGTGGCCACACCAATGTTATTCTTTTTCAGAAAATTGACACACTGCTGTCCGGTATCAATGCGATCCACCACAATATTGTCCAGCTGACCGCAGGCCGTCGAAATAGCCACATCATACTTGGCATCTATGGCGCCCAGATCACCCTATAGACAAAAGTAAAGTTAAAAGTCTGTATTAATCCAACCGTTTTTTAAATTTAATTAATTAATTTAATTTTAAGTTGAAACCTCAGACCTCAGACTATTATTTTTTACAGCCTCCCTACCGACACGTACTGCCCTACAACTTACTTCTTTTCGGGATTTATAGGTCTCTTCCCCGTTCCCTTTCAGGCAAGTGTCCGGTTGAAGGTACCTTAACTTTTAGCCAAAATCCAAGTGAGTATTTCTGAGAAAGTTCTCTCAATTTCATACAAAATAAACACTAATTTTGCTTGCCTGTTTCACTACAAAACATCACCATACACAAAAAGTTCCTAAAAAAACTGCCCCCGCAACATGTAGCAAAAGCAAACACAAAACGTCAGATAAAAGATTAGGATAACATTGCACCCCCTTGTAAGGATTCAAGCAGTGAAAGAAAGACGGTTCCTTCCAATCTTACCAGGCGACCCTTTATGCCCGGCAGCTTTCCCCTTCGTTTCTGATCCATCAAGGCTTCCACCACAGAATTTTGACTTTTGGAAGCGGAAAGGGCGGCCCGAGCCTCCTCCACACGATTGCGACTGTCTCGAACCTAAAACACAAAACAAAAAATCAAAAAACCAGAATATTTTTATATTTTCATAGAAAACAGCCAGAGCAGTGTTAGAAGTTTGGCCTACTAACCGCACCCATTGGCTCTCTCCTGTTTCGGCATATATCTCTTTGACTTAACTATGGTTTTTGCGTTCACATAATATTTGCCCGAGACAGTTCGGCCAAGAAAAAATTTAAGGATTATCACAATCACAAATAATTACGTACTTGAACAGAGAGTCGTTGCTCTTGCTCCGTAGCCTGTAGGAGTCGCTCCTGTACAGACTTCAACTCCCGTTCCAGCTCTGGGACACGCTGGCTGGCCTCCGAGTAGATTCTGCAGTAATAAAAAACTAATGAAACCAGCAAGTCACCACAGCGCCAAAAAGTTGTAAACCCTTTCTAGCCATCAAAAGCCAAAACCTGTTATAAGAAGGTTCAGGAAAATAAAAAATGTAAAGTAAATAGACCCCTGGAGAGTGCTCCAACCTACAGGAGGTTATAGGGTGCCGGTGCTTATCTCCGGATCCAGCTTCACCGAAGCCAGAAACGACAACTCTAATGTGCATCAGCAAAATACATGCTAAACAAAGCCCCCCCAGTTTTGCTTAATCCACCTTTTTTGCTAAAACAATAATCATCAATGCAATGCAAAATATTCCTCTTCCCCCACCGCCAAACTTTCTCGATTTTTTCACAATGTCACTAAAGTCTGACCAAAAAATGTAGAAAGCGAAATTGTTTGCTTTATATCTCGTAAACGCTTCAAGATAACTGCCATAAATTATATATTTTCTGAACCGGAATGATGAGATCTTTCTTTTCGTGAAAAAAGTTTTTTTAAATTTCCCGTGCGATTTCAAAGGGTGCCGCTTTTATATGTCCAGAAGGATTGGTAAATGCTACAACCACGATTTTTTCAGGAAAATTTTCCCCTTATCCGAATGTCCTACACACCAAATTTCAGCTTTTTTGGTTGAAAATTGCGTGAGTTATTCCATTTTTTAGATTTTCAAAATCCTTTGATCTTTGCCGCTTTTTCGACTTTGACTGGTTGTTACTCGCCACTCGCTCAACGAAAAAAAATTTTGATTGGATTTTCAGGACCGCCTGGGTGTCCGCTTTCATCTGATATACGTGGTATTTCAAAATTTGAAAGTCGATTTTTTCGAAAAATACCACTTTTTGACCCAAAATTTCGGCAAAGCGAATCCACCAAAAGTGAATAAAAATAACATAATCATAAAGTTCATTATGAGCTGAATCCAACGATATAAAGTTTTCGTGGCTACGACTTGTATTGCGCCAGCAATGAATTTTTAAACATTTCCCTTATTTCAAGCTGGTTTTGCTAGTTTACGCTGGTTCAGGTAAATCTAGGCGGCAACATCAAAGGAAGCCAAAAACCAGCTTGAAATAAGGGAAATGTTTAAAAATTCATTGCTGGCGCAATATAAGTCGTAGCCACGAAAACTTTATATCGTTGGATTCAGCTCATAATGAACTTTATGATTATGTTATTTTTATTCACTTTTGGTGGATTCGCTTTGCCGAAATTTTGGGTCAAAAAGTGGTATTTTTCGAAAAAATCGACTTTCAAATTTTGAAATACCACGTATATCAGATGAAAGCGGACACCCAGGCGGTCCTGAAAATCCAATCAAAAAATTTTTTCGTTGAGCGAGTGGCGAGTAACAACCAGTCAAAGTCGAAAAAGCGGCAAAGATCAAAGGATTTTGAAAATCTAAAAAATGGAATAACTCACGCAATTTTCAACCAAAAAAAGCTGAAATTTGGTGTGTAGGACATTCGGACAAGGGGAAAATTTTCCTGAAAAAATCGTGGTTGTAGCATTTGCCAATCCTTCTGGACATATAAAAGCGGCACCCTTTGAAATCGCACGGGAAATTTAAAAAAACTTTTTTCACGAAAAGAAAGATCTCATCATTCCGGTTCAGAAAATATATAATTTATGGCAGTTATCTTGAAGCGTTTACGAGATATAAAGCAAACAATTTCGCTTTCTACATTTTTTGGTCAGACTAATTCATTTGTTCAGCATAATCTACATACTTTTGTTTCTCTTCCAGTGAGGTGAGAACATTATCATAGGTCGTCTGCAGGGTATCCAGTCGTTTCTGTTCATTAGTCTGTTGACGTAGGCACAGTTCCAGTTCTGACTTGGCCAGATCCAACTACAGAAAAATAAAAAGGAAAAATAATAGGAAAAAATATAGGAAAAATAAAGAAAAAATTGAGAGGAAACAAATTCAGACTCGAGGCGAGAGCAAGAAACATCTTTAATAGAGCAGTGCTTAGAATTCTAATACTGCGTCGTCGTGTGAGGGGGTTTCAAAACTATTACGTAATTACTTAAGTTTTATTAATAAGTTAATTTATTAACAATAATAGCAAGCAGCACCCACTTTGGATTTTGTCTCATTCACAGATTTCTGCAATTCCAACAGTTTTGCTTCTTGCTTCTCTTTAGCTGCCTGTTCTGACTAAAACAAACGATAGATTGCCATGATGTACTAAGCGCTTATTCTACTGGGGGGGGGAGCATATACGCCCCCCCCAAATGTAGGACAAACTTTTTCGGCTAAGATCATGATATCACATTTAGAGCATATTTTTCCAGAAACTTTTTGAAAAGTTTTCGACCCCCCCCCCATCCCTACAGAATGCACTATCTCCCGAAGGATCCCCAAGAAAAAATTCCCTAGAGCATATATAGTTAGAGACATTACTTATGAACAAAACTATACAAAAGCAAAAGAAATGTTCTGGCTGCTCAAAGATCAAGATTTTCCGGAAATGGCAGTGGCCATTGGCAGGGGAGGGGGTGGGTTGGACCCGATACCAACCTTAGTCTCCAGTCGTAGCTGTTTGGTTCCCTCCTCCAACTTCCTTTCCCATTCCACAATTTCCTTTTCCCTCTCCTGTTTCCGCTCCTCCATGGCGGCAATCTCTTTGGCTGATTTGGCCGGCTGCTGTTCAAATTCTTTCAGCTAGAAAAAAGAATTAAGATCCCTATTCTAGTTTCAGATAGAAAAAAGAATTAAAAGATAAATTGGGAGCTCGCTGAGTGGCAACTCTTCTTGTTCCTGTTTCAGACTAAGGCTTGTGCCTGGGTGACTGCAGAGCAGACGTTTTTCGTTTTTCATTATTTCTTTATGATTAATGGCTTGTATCTCGAACAAAATCATGTATTAATATCTACTGAAAAAAAACACCAAACTGGCCATCCCGCACGGAAACCCTCTGCAGACATGACCCCACTCCCGCACGCCCTTGTTACATGTGTATTTGTGTCCCTACTTAAATTAGTAATTTTATTAATTTAATAGCTATTATTAATTAACTACCTATTAATTATTATAGATTACGTACATAGTTTCTACTGAGAAAAACAACCAAACCGCCCCAACCTTAGCCTTATCCGTTTCCAACTGTTTCTCCAGTTTGCAGGCTCGATTCTTCCGATGCTTCAGGTCCATCCGAATCCGTTCATCCTTCTGTTCCATCTGACGATATTCCTCCGTCAGCTTTTCCCGTTTTTTCGTCAACTCCTCTATCTCACTGAAAAAAATCCCCGAAAAATGAAGAAAAAATGAAATATTATGACATTCGTAGAAGTAGTCAAGAAAAAAATGCAAGTTATCTGACGAATCTGACTTGATCAAGTGGATGATAAAAGAGGATCTCATGTAAAATCTAAAAAAAGAAAAATTATGAAAATTCAACTGAAAAAAATGTGAAAAATCTCCATTACTATCCCCCTCCAACCCTCCGAAATGCTCCCTACCTAAGATATCCCTTGAACGTGGCTCGCTTGCTTTCCGCCTCCTTCCGCAAATCGGTCAACTGTTGTTCTACTTTGTCCAGGACCGATTTGGCGGAATCACGCATCTCTGTGGCCTGTTGACACTGCTCCTTACACTGATGTCTGAAAACAAAAAACAAACAATAAACAACAAACAAACAAAATAAAAACAAAATATAGTAAAAAAGATTAACCCCTAAATACAGCTGGAAAGTATTCTGTAACCAGCTTCCACAATCCAAACGATAATAATTACTACCAAAACATCAGCGGGCCAACATTCCCAGCAAATTTTAATTTTTAAATCGAAATTTTAAATTTAATGAAAAATAAAATTTTTCATTTCATTGTAGCATTTGGGCAATCCGCTGACATTACAGGTAGCTGTCTGTCTTAGCTCTGCTCAAACTGCTGAAACTATGCAACATTTATTGATACCAACAAAATGCAAACTGCCATAACCTCACAATAATTTTAATTTAATTTAATTCGAAAGAGATAAGACTATACAGTGTATGCTACTAGGCCAAAAGTATTCTTACAAAAGTACGCTTTACGCAGATTACCAGTTTTGCCCCCACCCATTCTCCTACTGTTAATGCTACATGCAGGCGACGTACAAATAGATTTGAAAGAGTTTATGCTTCTGTCGAATCAAGTCGTTTTCCATCTTCAAAAACCGGACCGCTTCATTTTTCGGTCCTTCCAGTGTCTGCTTTTCCTTCTCTGTGGCTTTCAAACGATTAAGCTAAAAAGTAGTCAAAAATAAGATACAATATGTAATAAAAATATCAAAAAAATTCTGCCACAAAACGACACACAAAAATCCTTGAAATACACACGTCATTAGAAAGCAAAAATGGGTAAGATAAGGAGTGTAAGAAATTAATTGGTAAGCCAAAAGGACAAAAATGTCAATTAAGTAAATTTAAGAGACCGTCTGTAGACAGGGTGCCCCCTGCAATCGCCCCGAAATCGGGAGATCTCGATTCGAGTGCCAAAATTTTTGCCAGAATACACAAATTTTCAAACATCCAGATAATATGATTGAAAAATATTTTCGCTTCTCTTAGCAAACGATGCCAAAAAATAACCATTTTCGTTATGTTCGCGATAATTCTAATTATTGGCTTGTTTGCGAAAAAAATCTCCCGCCTCCCCCATCCCAGAAAAAATCCTTTAAAAACTACCCTAACTAGAAGCAAACTGTTCAATCAATCAACCAATCAATCGATCAATCAATTATTGATCACCTTTTCAGTTCGCAAATCCTCCAGCTCGTCCAGCTGACGAGCCAGCCGTTCAATATCCGCCTTGTATCGATTGGTTCCAATGATATCCTCCAAATATTCCAACATTCCCTCCTCATTCTCATTCTGTGCCTTGGGCTTCATCAGGGAGATCTGCTCCACTTCGCCCTAGAAAAACGAAAAGCGGAAAAATAGGAAAAAAGAGGAAACAACAACAGTAATAAATCCTTCACGATTGAAGAAGAGAGACAAAGAAGACAACAGAGTAGGTAACCGATTAACATTTTTGCATAATGAGTAACTCTGTGCAGTCTGGGTTTACTTTAGTTGCCCCCCACTAGACCTCTCCCCCCCCCCACTCACTATGAGGTGCCCAGAAAATGCCAAATTTTAAGGATTTTTGGTCCAAATTATCAAAAATTTTCCTGTCTCGCCGGAAACTATAGGCTCCCCCCACTTTTTTAGCCTAAAATAAACCCAGCTGCAGAGCTGGTTAAACCTCACCATACGTGCCTGAAACCAGATCTTAAAGTACCCTTGTCTTCCGGTATAAAAAGGTGTCGTTCGTATTCACCCAACAAAAGGATAAGGAAGTAACACACACGTATAAGTTTAATCCCTAGTCAGACGGGAACACCAAAACACTTTTGTAGTAACATACAGTCACTGTCTAACTATCTTTATCTTCCGCCAACACCAAATTTAGAGTACCTGCAAAATCAGAAATCTATTATGATCCAGATCTATATTGTAGCTTTTCAGCAGGGCCTGTACATCACTGAACTGTGACTTCTTGCTGCGACCGTTCACAGTCACAGCATAGGTAGAGGAACTGTCCACACTGGCCGTGCGACTCACAGTAAACTCAGACCCAGGCACCACTTCATAGTCATCACCAGCCTATAGAAGATAAATAAAATAAATAAATAAATAAGATAAAATGCAAACAGTAGAAGAGAAAAAAATAGAAGGCTGCAACGCACCACGAACCTCCCCCCGCCCCACTCCCACTTATCCAGAATTGCAGATTTATTCGAATTTAGCAAAATTAAAAAGTCGATGATGATGTCCCAGTCAAGTCCACAAACCAACACAAAAACACCAGTTCGCATCACAAAACAACCAATTTCGTCCGATTTTGACTAAGCTGCCGCCCTCTCCACAAAACTAAGTAGGAAAAAACAACAAAAAACTGTAAAAAAAGAATACCACACCACCCTTTTCGTTTCAAAAGTATAAAATCTCCAACAATTAACATTAGGTAACGTGCAATACGTATGTATTAAAAACAGAGGTGGAAACCGTGCATACCAGAGATTACGTGCGTATATTGTACACTAAACTATATACCTTGTCATAAATCAGTTGAAAGTGTACTTCCACCGTACAGGAGGGTACATTGCGATGCTGGCCGCTGTTATGAATGAGGGCGCTTAGCTTTTTGGATCGGATCTTCTGACTACGATAGCCAAACACGAACAGCATTGAATCGATCACATTCGATTTTCCACTACCATTCGGTCCAACGATGCAGGTAAAGTTCTACAAACAAACAAAGTATATACAAAGCAACCAACCATATGTCAAAATCAGCCAAAGTGTAAACAATCAACAGAATTTTTACTTTACATTGAAAGAAAGTGGTGCTTTTGCAGACAACGACTCCCATTAAAAAACAGGAAAACAAGTGTACTCTAAGTGAACATAAACCTGGAACTAGAATTCAAAAATTAGATTTTAAAAACTCAATGAGATGATGATGATAGAGCGACATCGTATGAATTTTACTTTATGAAACGGCCCCAGATATCGTCTGCCAGCATAGGATTTGAAATTTTCACAGGTAATCCCGGTAATCATGAGGCGCGGTTTCCGAACAACCGGAGGCGGTGCCCGGGCGGCCGGCTGGGTGGTCTCAGTGGGCACCACGACCTCAGAGGGGGCAGTGGAACAGGTGGGTACATCAGCGGGACAGGACGCGGAGGAATCCCCCTGTGAACTTCCACCGGGCTCGTGGTTACCATCTTCCGGTTGGGCCGAATTTCGGGAACCAGACGATGCTTCAGCACCGACCGCTTCTGTCGTTGACTCCTCCTCTGTCGGAAGGTCTTGATGAGCACCAGCTGTTTCCGGCTGGGGAGATGCTAAAATGACAAATTTTAATTTCTTAGAATTTAGATATTTATATATATACGCACATATGTATATATATTAGTGATGGGCACCGGATATTTTTTCATATCCGGATATCCGCCTATTTTGCGTTAACGGATATCCAGATATCCCGATATCTGGATATCCGGTTATCCGCATATTCCAAACTTAAGTTCAAGAAACGTTTTAGATTTTGCAGTAAATTTCAATTTTTCTGTCAATTTTTCTAGTATGCTGTGAATTTCTATCATGCAATCAAACCACAACCTTAGTTTCAAAAATATTTTCAGATAAATTTTTGAAATATATTTTAAAAATTTTAAAATTTTTGTCAAAAATTCGTTAATTTTCATAACGTTGTCTGAAATGTACACGGATATCCGGATATTTTTCTCAAATCGGATATTATCCGGATATAAAAATTATCCGGATATCCGGATATCCAGTGCCCATCACTAATATATATTTATATAATTTTATACTTGCACACATTTTACGTTGTATATATGTATATTAACCACCACAACAACATTTTTAAACTTTTTCTTTCAGCTTCTCTTCTTAGAAATTAGGAAACATTATACACGTATTTACATAAGCAATAGGTAACCGACCGACACACACAAGTCTTGACGGTCACACACCAGAATCAGAACGATTTCCTAAACTGGACTCAACATCCTCCGAGGGAGCAGCAGAAGTTTTCGATTTCTGCTGTTTTGTTCTTTTGTTCACTGGACTTTCCGATCCACTCTTTCCATCACTATTTCTGGTTTGTAGAACACGTCGCTTGCGAGCCATACGTATTGCAAATGTAGGACTTGTCCTAATACCTATGTATATTTAGTAAACAAAACAATTTTATTTTAAAATTTATTATATATATACTTATTTTATGAATATATAAATAAGAGTAGAAATAAGACGTTGGGTGAGGACAATAGAGAGACCCGGTGAGCAGGGTCTTTTTTACAGGGGGGGGGGGCGGGGGCATAGGTGTAACGGAGATTTGGGGTGGGGGAGGCTCCCCCCCAACATTTTCTGGGGGGGGGCCCCCTCTGGCGACCCCCCCCCAACCCCCCCCCAGAACCCCCCCCAACCCTCCCCCAAAAAATTTTTTCATTTTTTATGCCAAAAATCGCATTTTCAGCCGTTTCTAATGATGAAAAACGTCTAACCATAAAGTAATTTTAACATTAGACAGTGGTTTTAAACTCAAAAACTTGATTGCCAACATGTTTCCAAGTCCAAAATAAGGTCAATATTGAGTCATAAGATCCATAATACAGTTAAAAACGTGTATTTCTCATAATAATAAACAGTTTAAGCCTAAAATTTAGACATTTTTGAAATTTTTTCAAAATTTACCCTAAAAATACCCAATTTTTGGCCATTTTGGCGCTTTCGGCGCGACTACCCCCCCCACCCAGTTGGGGGGGGACGTCCCCCCAAAAAAGTTTTGGGGGAGGGTTGAAAAAAGGCTTGGGGGGGGATACCCCCCCAACCCCCTCCCCCCCCCCCCCCCCTTACACCTATGGGCGGGGGCCCCCCAAATCGCCCCTCCCGGAATTTTTGCTCCCCCCCGGGATTTTTTTCCAAAAATAGGCCAATTTTCAAAAATTTTCCGTTTCACCATGCAAAATACGCCAAAAATACTATCGTTTAGGCTCATTTTTGCAAAACATATCCCACCCCGGGAAAAAATCCCTAAAAAATACCCTGGGTGAGGACCCCCAACCCCTCCCCCAGCCAAAATATATTTTACGCCAAAAATTGCATATTCAGCAAATTATAGCGTACAGAAAATTTTGCCTTTTTAGGCAATTTTTTTTGGAATTTTGGAGGTCCCAATTTTGGGGGGGGGTACCCCCATCACATTTCGCATGTCGACCACCAAATTTCAAAAAATGGCCAAAAATTCCAAAACTTTCGGTAATTTAGCCCTTTTTCCTTCAAAATAAGGCCTGTTTTTAACGTTTTAGGCGTTTTTGCACCGTTTTAAAGCGATTTTAAGCAGAATTTTAAAAAAAATCCAAAAAATGACCACTTTTTAGACCAAATTTAGCCAATTTTTGGGTCCAAAAATTGCCGGGGGATAGCCGCATACCTGAACGGGAGGTCAAATTTCACTGACCCTTGTGGAAGCAAATTTGGGTACCCTTTGTGAGAGCTATTTTTCTTAGGGGTACTTTTTAAAGCGATTTTTCAGCGATTTTTGCCATTTTTTAACAAAAAACAGCGATTTTTTTGCCAAAACGCGTTTTTGGACGTTTTTAGCTAAAAATAGTAATTTTAAGTAAAAAATTCCGGCGAAGCCGAAAAATTTTTGGAAATTTTAGTCGTAAAACCTAATTTTTGGGCAATTTTCTGACCCCTTGTGGCCAATTTTCTTACCCCTTGTGGGAGCAATTTCGCGACCCCTTGTGGGCGACTTCGCCGAGGGGGGGGGGGGGAATTTCCCCCCTTGTCCGCCTGTGGATAGCCGAAAGTTTTGAGAGGGTATGTCAAAAATTCGGCACCTATAAAGATGCGGGGGACAAAAATTTCGCCTTGGTCCCCCCTTATGTTTCGAAAAAAATTTGTCTCCGATTTGGATGAGAAGGTGCCCCTAGGGTAAATCGAGGTCGCTGATTTCAAAAATCGAATCGAGAGATCGATCCGATCAATCGATCTGTAGAATCGATCGATCAAAAAATGTTTTGTCTCCGATTTTCGCGAAAAGTCGCCTATAGGGTAATTCGGGAGCGTTGATCCCGAATCTGCGGTCAAAATTTCATGAAAATCGATACTGCACCCGCAAAAACTGGTCAAAAATTTTGGAGGCGGATGATACCCCCTCCCCCCCCCCCACTCCCCAAAAGAAACTATGTATACAAAACCTCTACATCTTAAATGTAAAACCACTACATCTTAAAAATCTTGGCTCCGCTTCTGGTACGCACAAGCAGCCCCTCATTATTTTTGAGCCTAGAATCAGTCCACCACGTCCAACTGCATAAAAAACAAACATGTCATCTCGAATATCGAATCGAATATCGGTTCCAATTAGTAAATAACTAAACATAAACTTAATACTTTCCAAAAAATCATTAAAAATACAAAAATTTGCGCAGATTAAGCTGCTCAGGTAGCTATGCGAGTTACGTTGAGCGATTTCTTTTTGCTTGTTTATTGTATATTAGACGTCTATTCCTGACATTTATAGTTATTGTAACAGTAATGACTATGTTAGTTCTTAGGTTTCTTTATGTACAAGCAGTCCTATTTGCATTGTCAACGGGCTAATTGAACTTTTTGTATGTTGAAAACTTCTAAAGCATTTACTAAGAATGTCATTCAGCAAAAGTTAATGATATCTGCGATTTCATACTTAACTTGCAGCAATTCTTGGATTATGGGAAACAATCAGAGCAACAGTCCAGCTAATTCTATTGAACAATTTAAGGACCTAAAATCAGAAACCAAAGAAGTTTCAATTCTAAGGACGAATTCAACTCAAAAACGAAAGAAAAGCGGTTTGTTTTAGAATTATAATTTTTCAATCCTGGAAGGGAAACAAATATGAATTTTTTCTCCATAATTATGCAGCGATAGATTTGAAACTCCTGATGAAATTTTTGTTGAATCTCCAAATCTATCTTCAAGCATTCTTAATTCGTAGTTTCTTTTCCATACAGTTTGACTGCATTCTTTATTTCAAGATGTTGTTTCAGTTCGAGCAACCTTTGACGAACAAAATATTCTTGCCACATATCATCCAAAGGATAAGGATTATGGATTCATGAAAATTGATGAACCACCAACGCCATTCGATGAAAAGCATGATTCGAAAAATGTTCAAGTTCTGCTGAAAAAGCTCGAAACGGGAGGTGTAAAGCCAGTCAGTTGAACTTATTCTTTCAATTCTAGCTCTTACTACTGTTCCTGTTTCACAAATATTGTGTGGTAGAAAAAATCAAGAGTGCCTCGAACCGAATTTGCTGGTGCCAGCATCCAATTTTGAATTAGTCGATTTTTGAATGATTTTTGAAATTCAGTATTGGCTAGTCGCCAGATTAACAATTGGGACTTGAATTTGTTATCGGATGCTATATATCTGCATATTTGACAGCAATAATTCTGTTGGATATCACTAATTATTAACAGCCATACATACTAATTAGTTTTGCTTATTGGGGTTGAAATTGTGAAATTGAAACAGTTTGGTGCAAGTCACTTCACAATTTAGTCTCAGGTTTAAGGCTAGTAACTGTTCCTGTAATTTAATTTTTTGACGTGATCCATGATTGTATTATGATCTGACTTGGCTAGTCAAATGCACGGTCTAACTATTCGATCAGATAAAACATCCTTTGCTCTAGAAATTTGACGGTATAGCGTTTATGTTGTGTACCTTTTTGCTAGCTTTTTTCATTTTGCAGACAGCCGCTTCCGCTCCGGTTCCAAAGGCTGAGCCGACGGAGCAAGAAAAGGCGTTCGCGGACGCAAGACGCGCTCACTATGGAAATGAATTCGTTGCAATGATGAGGGCGAAACAGCTGATGCAGGAGGAGGAAGAGGAAGAAAAAGAGGAAAAATTAGGAAAACAGGCAGAGACTTGAATTGTAGTTTTTATTTAACTTGTGCTTTTGATCTCAGGCTGATTAAAACTGGTATATAATCGATATATAATAAAGCTTCAGTAAGGGCTGGTTCGGGAGGCTTGGGCTGCTGGTTGGACGGTATGCGACAGGTTGGAAGGCACCTGTTTTAAAATTACTTTGGTTGGTTAGTTTGTGGCCTTGTAGCGGTGAAGGCTAAGAGTACATAATAGATAAGAGTGTGACAATTCCAGTTGTTTAGTTGTTATCATCAGCCAATTGCTCGAAACAACCATCAGCTTCATAAATTCAATGATAACACCTTTCGTGCCTGCGACGACCATTTAGCACAGGTGGTCATTTCCGGTGTCTGTTCCAAAGAGCGGACATCCAACATCATTTGCAACCTGGAGCCCTGATCTCATGCTCCTTTTTCTCCTCGACACTCCCACTACAGTGTGGAGTAGTAATTCAAACGTTGCTAAAGAACTGAAGTGTTGACAGGCATTTGGCGGATTGGAGAATTCGACAAATTTTGTATACTACATATATTTGTTATTTATTTTAAACGACTCCAGCATCGGCTGCAATTCGTCAGATGGCAAACCAGTTCCACCAGGTGGTAGGGGAGGTTATGCAGATTAAATTAGCGTATTGCTGATTCCGTCTCAGAATCAACTGTTGCACCTAGAAATCAATTAGTTGATTTTTTGCAATTGCGATGAAAGTATAGCAGTCCCATTTCAGTAGGTGCTCCCAGTAAAAAATGGCGGCCAAAGGCGCAAAACTTTCAGCCACTTGCTTTCAGAACCCCTGAGAAGAAGAGGGTTAATTTAAGCGATCCGATTCGTTCTCCTAGAGACTGGATGGTGGGTGACAATAACGAGTCTGGTTTAGACAGCACCACCCAGATAATAGATGCAATGTGTAGTGTGGGCCGTTGGCGTTGGCCGGATTTTTCGTCCAATGGCCTAGCAATGTGATTCGCGTCACACTCTTATCTGTTATTCACTCTTGCGCTTGTATACTTCAAAGTCAACTATATATATATATATATATATATATATATATATATATATATATATATATATATATATATATATATATATATGTATATATATATGTATATATATATATATATATATATATATATCTGTACTCTTGCTATCATGTTAACTGACGACACTATATATCCCGAGTCGAGCATAGAAAATTCGCAGACATTTTCATGAAGACGATTTATACAAATATCACTATGGTATTGAACATTCTTTCTTTGCATATTTCTTTTTATTATATCTTATTGTTATTTATTTTTATCTTGAATACAGGCGCAACTGGGACTAAATCTCTCAACCTAAAAATAAGCCTGTGGGGTTACAGAATAACAGAACAGGCTTCCTCTATTGTACGCTCTTAAGGTGCATTCAGAGTCGCGAACGCAGAGAGACGCGCGTCGACGTGCGTAGACGTGAGTCGACGCCTCAGTTTGTAACATGCCGTTTTAACCGTTTAAAAATAATTGTAGCGTATTCATGCTAATGAATACTCATGCTTACGTACGCGCGTCGACGCGCGTCTGCTTGCGTCTGGAATTATGAATGCACCTTTATAATCCATGTATTCTAAAGGCAAGAATTACGTTTACTTATAATAAAATCCTCGTACAACAAGATTAACAGTCTCAACAAGAAGCACACACACAACATATGTTTAAAACTTTAAATTTTTAACCCTCTCCAAACTCGAGGTATTCCAGAATTGTGCAACCATTATATATGGACTCAATTTCGATTCTTGTCATTTAAGTAAACCTTGGAGAGGAGCTATTTGCAAATATTGCAATTCTGCAGTCATTCTGCGAAATCGCCAATATGCGTTTGCAGCATGTTAAGGCACATCTTGCATTTGACAGCTACACAGAGTCGCAGAACACGGCTAAATTGGTGTCATGCTAAAACAAAAGAAGTAACATAACATAGACAGGTTATTACCGGATAAAAATTATAGATTTCTGTGGGCCTGGTCGCGCAAACGAAAACGAGCTAAAAGAGTTAAAATTGTCCGGCTGCAGACATGTAGATGGGAAATTTTGAGCCGCCGGAAAACCGGATTTTCCGGTATTTTCCCAAAAAAACGAAAAAATCCGGATTCAGGGGACGAGAGAGAACCCTTTGGGGGCGGGGTAAGCTCCAGGTCTGGGAGGGACCCCCAGCACATGTATGGTTAGTAGGGTAAAACGAGGTAAAAATTTAACCTTATTCTTGTAGCCCGCGCGCAAAAAGGCCCCTAGACAGGTTTAGTTGCTCCCTTCCCGCTGATTAATTACTTGAATAATATACTGTTGATTTTATATTTGAGATATTTTCTGAACTGAGTTAATCAGGGACACTATTTGACTGGTTTACCCTCTGGGAAGCCAACTCCTTTAAAACCTCGAATAAGCAATAAAGTAAATCATTGGAAGATACAATGGTGTAGTTGTACAGTTGAGTAAGAGGAAATTTGAAAATTATCATTTACGTTTCTCGGAAGTTTGAAATCCGAATTAAAAAATTTAGAATCGGAAGTTTAAATTAAAGGTTTCCATGGATCTCTCAATTTCTAAACGTTTGTTATTGATTTCTCTCAAGGGTACCTTTCCTTTATCAAGCGCTGCCAGCACATAAGCTGAAACATCTTCCCGCTAAAAGCTAACAACTAGGCAGGCTAAGTAGTGTTTCAGGTAATTGTTATCAAAACGACACTATCTATCAGTTAAGCTGAAGTTAGTTGCGGAGCAAAATGCTATGTTGGTCGATTGGATTGACAAAACCGTTAATCCAACGCTTACCAATTTTCCGAAAAATCGTAGCTTATTTTGTGCTATTTCTGTTCCAAGTTATATATGCTCTCTACATTTTATGACCAGCAGAGTTCGTTACAGTAAACCGTTTTAGTGAAAAGCTGAATCTGAAATTAATGAACTAAAACAGTAACCCCGGGGATCGAACCACTGAGTTTCCGGTTCGTGTACTCGGTTACTCAATTATTCGGCTAAAGTCAAGCGAGACAAAAACGTTTCAGTTCGCTTTGGTCACTTTTGCGAATAAAAAAATCGAATTTCGCAAAATGCAAAAAGCTTTGCTATATTTGTGCTTAAATATTAGTGTTTTGCACGTGAACTCCGAAGGGTTGAAAATTCAGGTTAGTGTTTGTTCTAGTTTCGTTGTCCTGACAGGATGTGCAGCTGAGTGGTAGACTCGTTCGCCCTCAGATCAGCCAACTCGGGTTCGATCCTCGCCCTGGATCCACTTTTCTTCACATCTGCCAAATCCTGATTTCAACCTTTCACATTTGCATTTACCGTGGTCGCAAACATATACCCACATAAAGTTGGCAATGGTCAAGGCTTAAGATATTTTGAGCGGTTGGTGGGGTAGGCATAGAGGTAGTCAATCAATGAAAGGGGTATGGGTAAAAGCCAGCCCAGCCCCCACCCTCAGCTTCCAGCCCCTTGGGTAAAATCCAGCCGGGTCTGCCAACCCCACTGGGTAAAACCCGGCCCAGACCCATAGATAAAATCTAGCCCCGACCTGTCTGTCAGCATTGTTCAAGCCATTTTTAAACGTGTGTATAAAATAATTTTCGATCCAATAATTCGGAAGCTTTTTCCGACATTGGCCTGGGACAAGACGAGCCAGTCATTGTTAATATACAGATACACATCAGACAAGCTGTGGCAAACTGTTGCACAAGTTTATGTATATAATTTTCTCGATGTTGATTTACAAAATTTTGCAACTAACCGCCATGAAAATGTTTACAAGTACCATCAAACAAGACAATCAAGAAAATAAAATGGAATCTTTGCCAATGCTGTTTTCCGTGCCACTGGCGTTCTGCAACAGTTTTGCCGGACTAGGGTTAAATGGTCACCAATCGCTTTCGAAAGTGTTAAATTTCATTTTAACTTGTATTTTTATTTTGGTTTACTTGCAAAAGAAGGTAGGGGTTGGCCGTTTCTGGTCCGGCGGTCGCCTCGCCAAGCGGCCCATAAAAAATAGGGCCAGTGAACAGCACTATTTTTTGCTAGAATTCTAACAACACTATTTTTGCTGGAATTCTTTATTGGAGGTATGGAGGCTGGGTTTTACCCCAAGGGCTGGGCGGGGCTTTACTTAGAAAGCTGGACGGCAGGATTTTACCCAATAGAGATGGGCTGGGCTTCACCAAGCACCCAATACAATACCCAAGACTTATTTAATTTTAAATTAATTTAAGTTTATCCCCCTACCTTTGACAAGCCAAATTATGATCAGTATGATTACCAGCAGCGTCAAAGCCACCAAAATAGGCACCACAGGATGAACTTTGTGTGAGGAAGCTTCCAAGTGAGCCTGGGGTCGCACACAGGTGGACGCTAAATAGACAAATTCTTTGACCGGTTGCTCCTCATTCTTTAATTGAAAAATTGGCTCTTGAAGACCGGCCATGCTAAAGCATATTAACAAAAATAATTTTACGTATTTAAGTAAACAATCACAGAATTTTGAAAAAAAAGAAAATCCGTAGTTTGTTATGAATTCAATGCAAGTAACATTGTTTACAGGAAATTGAAATTAAGCCTCAGCTAAGTTCAATTAGGAAATAATTACTTGTTTGTGTAACACTGTGTACATTGCAAAACTGTGTAAAACTGCCTCTTCTTACATTAAAATATTTGTATATAGTTTTAGAACGAAAACAAATTGAAACGGAAATGAAATGCTCTTGAATTGCCGTTAGAGTTTTCAAGAAAAGCAAAAAACCGTAAAGGAAGTTCAAAAAAGATTGTTTTTTGCAGATTACGGATTATGGCTCCCGCATTAACAAGAAGTTAGACAGCCTTGGGGAATGTACTTTTTTATACAGATAAAATGATTAAGAGAAAGCTGAAGGCTAGACTGAACTGAACTGAACAACAAAGAATGTAGCCCTTGTGTTCAACCTCAGGTTCTGAACAGATAACTTGAACATTATGTCAATTAAGTTTTCCATAACTGAAGATTTTGTAATAAGGTTGTTACAGGAAGCAACCAGGAAATTATGTAATGAACCAACCTCCCTCGAATGAACACTTAATATATAACTACATATGAGTGGCAGCGAGATTTTAAACTTATTCAGCTGCACATAAAAGTGATACTTACTACAGCACAGCTAAGCGGTGTTGGGACACAAGGCACACCTCTACGCTAGTTTCTGTCTCCCGGCTACCAAACTCACATATTGGTTAAAAATGAAAACTATTTCTGATTAAAATTAACTTTTCTACTTTTCTGTCCATGAGAGGCAACAGAGAACCATTCCGCTGAGGCTCGACTACTGTTGAGACCGCGATACTCGCTTGGACTGGGTTCAGTGGAAATCGAAGGCAACCGGGGCCCGGTTTTCCCGGAAGGTACAAGCATTCAGCAAACAAATGAGCATAAGCCAAAATAGAGTAACATATCTTGTTGGATATTACATAGTCACCAAGCACAAGTATGTTGAATCAGGAATAGAAGGTTTAGTAGAATGCCCTGAAAATGTAAAAGTTAATTTTTTATTTTTATTATCCTGTATAATAAAGCAGAACGAAGGAAATTACTTCATCCCAAAAATCTGAATTATTGGACGTTAGGTGGGGACCGAAGAACCCGCAGCCTTCGGTTTTTGACATCAACCGAAAGTCTAAAGAATATAGTTGTATTAATACTAAGAGCGAATAAAGAGGAATTGTATCTCCTTCTTAATCATAATAGCATTATACGATGAATTCTCCCACTCTTAACATCCTACACAATAAGACTATAAGAGACTGCATTAAAGTAAAAGGTAGCACAGAAAAAAGTTTAGGTTAAGATTTCTCCCTTAGACTCTGATTGATTATATCAGAAGTTTTAGAACTGCAAAGAAACAGCTATTTTGGTTACCTTCTGGGGAAGGTTTTGATTAATAGGGCGGAAGTTCAAGTTGGTTTATACATTTTTCTGTCTCAAATTACTCTCCACTGACTCTAAATTTATGACTCCTATTTTTGGATTAATATTAAGTCCAATGAGTCTGTCGTGAGAGTAAGGTAGTTGCGGTCTTTTCGGTCACAAATGTGCTACCAAAAGTTTTCTGGTTAGGTAAAGAACCACAAGGTTTGCAGGAGGACTGAGGGCGGAAATTCTTTTGGAACTCTTCCAAACACAAATTTGCATATTTGGACATCTATAAATACTTAATCTTGCAAAGAGTACAAAATGACAAGAGAGTGACATGACAACAGGAAGAGTTTCTGTTATCAGCTGTTGAAACTATGCTCTGAGCGCTAACGGCTGACTCCCCCCGATTGCATACGTTCACTTCAAAACAAATTAGCTAGTTGCGTTCTACAGCTCGAAATAGACAATCTTTACAGGTAAACATACAGCGAGTGAGCATGCGCAAGGTACGTACTCAGAGCCCACTAACAGGGGGATGGCTAGGGACCCAATTTGGGGGCGGGAATGGGCGGTAACCTATTGCCTAGCATGGCTCGCGAGCTGATAATAAAGAGTCTGCCTGCTATATCACCTTCGTATCATTATGAAGTACTCATAAATCATAATCATATGGACAAATTTAAGCTTTGAAACAAAACAGTTATGAACATCGTAGGTAGTTATGATAAACAAATGTTTACTAAGAAATGGTTATTTTAGTACTACAAAAGGACGATTTACGAGCTCTTCTGAATACATAGATTTGAAAAAAGTCAGGAAAAGAAGGCCAAAAATGAATGAGTTTCTCCGAGACCAGAACTTAATTGACTCGAAGGGAATGTATCTCTGCTCAAATAATTGAATTACTCTTGCGACCGTTCGTTACCCTTAATTTGACTTGAGGTAGAGGAAGAATAGTGGAGAGAGAAAATGCAGGATAAACTGTTTCGAAAACAATATTTAAGTTGATTTGAGTTCCTATGAAAACTTAGGAAAATGTGTCTCATTTTTCGAGCCAGGTGAAGCAGGCAGAAAACAAAAGACCTAATCAAAACTTGAAGCCTAAAGTTGACTTTAGCTTTAGAGTTTAGCTCAAACAGTCAGTTTTTATGCAACAGTGGACTGAATTTTTCAACTAAACCAAAAAATACGAAACGGTGAACGATTACAGCTGCCTTGGGCGTGGCTGAAATAACTGTATGGTAGTTTTGCCTGGGATCAGGTTTTAAGCTGATGGTCCTGTGCGGTAATGGTAGCATGTCTCACTCCGGAGTAGAAGGGTCGTGGTTCGAACCTCGGCTGGGCCAATTTTTTACTTTCACTCGAATGAAAAGCTGAACCTCCCTCTTCCTTCTCTCTTCTAGGTCCTGGTTTCGTGGGTACAACGGTGACTGACGCCTACCTCCTTGGTTTTTGCTTGGTCCAGCAGCCTATGTAGATAGAAGCGCTACAATACGAAATGAAGCACGTTTTGAACTGCTTGAAGAACGAAAAGGTAGTTTTCAAGTTTTGATGTTACAGCAATAAATTGCAAACGATAAGTCAAACTAAGAACAAATCTAGCAAGGAATGGGAAAGTCCAACTTAGAGACGAATTGTATAGAACTAACAACAGTTGATAGCAATTTGCACAAACATAATTGCTTCTGCTCTTATCTTAATTGCTAAGCAGCCCTTGGAAGAAAAAACTCGAGACTCGAAGAAAGACGATATCTTTTTCACAATGTGAATGAAATTACCCATACAACTGATGCAAAGGGAATTGCAGTGAACATGCAACCCCTTTTTGTTACGTAAGCACTTTTCATGTATTTTCCCCAGGCCATATGCTTACTTAGGCCTCATTCTCACATTTTTGCACTGTCGCCACTGTTTCATTATTACGTATACTAAAGTATACTCTAAAGCAGGGTTTTTTGGTTTTAAGCTAATGCTACAGCTAAATTTGAGTTTGAGAGCGTTAAGAAATTTAGAGTCTAAGGTTCTGGATTGCCACGGAAGTCAAACCAAAACGTCTCAACTGATTAATGAATTATTTTAGAGCTCAGTGTTAGGGCAGAAAAGTATTTTCAGAGTAAATTACAACCAATCCGGATGTGGTTTGAAAAAATCGGGCCTGAGGTGGGGATCGAACCCACTACCTTCAGTCTCGTAGACCGACTTTCTCCCGATGAAGCTACCAAAGCGGAAGCAAAGTCAGACTGCAGTGGTTTTACAGAGCCAACTGAACCAAAGTGTCAAACTTTTTTATATATCAACGGAAAACATTATGACAGGTCAGTACTTGCCTCATCCCACCATCTGTAGCTTATTAAGAAAATCTGCTGAACGTTTCCAAATGGGTTTGCCAAACGGCTGTAAAGAAGATTTGGTTGGAAGGGTTCCTCTGGAAAGCTGAGATTAAACTAAATCGTCTTTGTGCCAAAGCTCCTTATGGGGATTTCCGTCTGATATTGAGAATTTTTCCAATCTCCAGAGTGTCATAAACATGGGTAATGACGCTGCTACCTACCTAAATAAACAAAAAATAGCTTATCTAGTTAGAACTGGCTTCCACACCCACCTCCCAATGTGCTTTTCTGGAGGCTCAAGAAAACAGCACAAAATAGAATGATTATAGATTAGGCTTATGCTTAGCTTCGACAATTCTATAATGGCCAGGTAGAAAAATTACATAAAAAAACTGACAATCTAAAAAATGGTAAATTCCGTAAGCTACGCCCAGGCTCAAATTATTATACGGCTCAAATCATGCTGAAATTTGATGAATCTTCCTAAACTGACTTTTTTTATGTTCTTAGGGTCTTTAACCGGCCGAAGGGCTTTTAACCCTTCGGTCATTCGCGAAAAGTGTTAAAATTTAACTCTTTCAACTCTACTCGTTTCATGAATGGGTTACATTTAACTCTTTTAACTCGCTCACGATATTTTACATAAAATTTTAACCTGCGTCTCAGCACGCGGGTTAAACGAGTTAAAGATCATCTATGCTTTACATTGTTATTGCCATATTTTGCGCACGTAATAAAGCTTTAAATATGATAACATAATCCAACCAATGAAAGCGCAACACATAATTCCATTAGATGGCTCATAGTGCTTCAAAACTTAAGCATACAAGTTAGTTACAGAAAAAGTTACAAAAGGTTCACTTATCATGCTGCCTGCCATGTAAATTTCAACCAATCAAAGCCATAGGCGGCCATCCAAAACTTTAAGAACTAAGTGAAAAGTATCCCTACAGTAAATAATAGTTATGTGGAACCAAACGTTTATGCTCCCTTGAAATCTTACGTCAGTCTTCAACTAGGCAAATTTTTACTTGTCAACACAGGCAACAGTATGATATTTTATTTGTGTTTCACAACTCTATTGAATAATTTATTAGTTATTTTATTTCTAAAACAGGGTTTGTCAAAAATAAACACCCGAAGAAACGAGAGCAGCTCATTCTGAAGTTTTCCTCCCCCCAACAATGAGTACAACTATTATAATACGTAATGAAAATCAGAAAGTCAATTTAAAGCAATCTGATACGGCCTTTATCACTGAAAATTTCCTCCAAGGATGAAATGGAGAAAAGGCTATTTCTCAGGGAAAAAGATGAAAAATTGCCTTCAGTCAAAGAAAAAATTAGAAAAAACATTTATTCTATTTTTAACACAATTTCTCTCCCCCCAAAATGGCAAATTTGTGATCTTAACAGCTACTTTATGTCGCCATTAGTTGGTACCATCTACCTATGCAAAGACTTGAGGATTTTTGATGGAAACCTTTATCACAAGAAGTGCAAGACAAATGAAAGAAACTCGAGAAAAGGGAGAACAATCAAACATTACGTAATAGATTATCCTTATCAAAAAGTCTTCAATAATATTCACCTGTCACTGAGAGAGCAAATTAATAATTTAAGACTAACAGAAGCTCCTAACTGATAACATATCAGCAACTTTTGTTCAGAGAGCCCAGACAGAAACCTCTACGAGTCCAATGTTTGATGTTAAGGTACAAAAGGAGGGATTCTTGTAACATGTATTGAAGTCAGTCAAATATGACGCAAGAATTTCAAACCCAGAAACGCAGGTTATGTACAAAAATTTGAAGAATTAGGACTATAAAAGCGACAGCTGGTAGCATCCAAAAATACCATATGCAGAGGGCAATACACTAATACTCATCAGCAACATATCTAAACTTTGTTTTCTTAAGTATACACTATTAAGGGTAAATTATCACTATTTTACTCGCAGACACCCATTTCTATCTGTCCTTTCTTCATTTGCCAACTGTTGACAGATAGGATTGGCCTGGAGAAAATGGACACACAATTCACGGCATTACAACGTTGGGTGATCTTTTCGGACTTTTTGATCGACCACAAAGAGAGGATCTGAATCCATTGGCTCCGCATGACCTTTCAATCGGAAAACGAACTTCCGCTTTTGATCGACCACGAGTGCTTGGATTTGACACAGGCACGGTTATAGCACTTCCATGAAAATCTTAAAATTGAAAGTTAAATAACTGAAAAACTAAATATTAAAATTCGAAAGTGACTACTTAGCCGTCAGAACATTTAGTATACTCATGCTGACTCCACATTCAGGTCAATTTGTGTGGGCTCGCAACAACCCTCGTTAATTCATTCATTTCACGACTGGTACTGGATTTTCGCCGTTGGGAGGGCAGATTGGTGTTTCGAAAGACGCGATGGTTTACTGGTTCACATTGAACGAAGTGGAAACAGATAACAGATGAGAATCTAGTCTCTATAATTATATATATATAATAATTATATATATAATAATAATAATAATAATAATAATAATAATAATAATAATAATAATATTTTCGCGCGGAAACAGTCGCCAGCTTGACGGTACGGATTCACTCACTCTATTCCTTGAGAGTAGCATTCCTTTTGTTTTCTTCTTTATTTATGAATCTTCTGATAATAACCTGTAATGACTGCTAAAATGCGGCAAAGTACACTCTTCTTTCTCTTTTATGCTTATTTTGCTTAGTGACCCAATTGAACTTCACCCGCACCAAACTAGTTGGGGGAGATAAAAGTTCTACTGAAACTGTTCAAATTGTTCTGGTGAAATAAAGGATTCATTTATGTCTATAATCGCTTTAGCCCCTTTTCCACCCCAGCGCTTTAAAGTTTCTACTTGATTTACTTTTCCAACAATCGACTGTTCATTCTTTTTACAAGCAATACTCAGACCATTCCTCAATAGTGTGCCAAAACTGGACACATTCTGTCACTTGCCAACTTGCCAACCAAAAGTACCGTTCTCTAGTATGCATGAAATGAGTTAGCGTGCATAATTAATCCTGCATAGCTTGAAACAATGGACTACAATATCAGCATGCAACGCAAAGGAATATTAATATATAATAATTTTTGCGAGCTTCAGCCTTCATTGATAAAACTTAATGAACGGGAATACGGCAATTTGAAGAATTCAAAACTTAAGCTTGGTTCGATTGTGTCTGATTGGGTCTATCGGTAGAGCGTTGGCCTAAATCCCCAAAGGTTGTGGGTTCGATCCCTGCCTCAGACCCAAACTTTTCGCGTCCGAAGTGCTATAGTGACATCATCGTTCAATATTTTGTACATTCTACAGCCATCGTGCACCACCTGTAAGCTTGAGCTTGCCTGACAGGGGGTGTGTCTTTGGCAGGGCTATATGCCTATTCAAAACCATGCAACTACAGTTTGGGAACGAATTCCAAACTCAATCTTGGTTCGATTATGTCTAAATTGCTCAACCGGTTGAGCGTTGGCCTCGATCGCCAACGGTTGTGGGCCCCCCCACCTCCAGATCCGAATGTGTTGGATCGGAGGTGCTGTAGTGACATCAGTCTTTCTTTCGTTCATTATTTTGTATATTATTCTTATTAGAAAATTTCATGGAAATTTAATGGCGCCATTGACCTTCAGATCGGAGCAATCCAATCTACTAAACCCATTAATATCCACCAACTGAGCCTACTGTTAAACAGAAACAAATCGTATCAAATAATAGCAAAATAATAGTGATGCAGACTATAAATCAGGCAGGGCTAAGTGATTTTGATTTTTTGATTCGATCAACACTGCCGTATTGACAAACATTGATCTATAATGGACTGTTCCATAATCAGTTTTATTATTACTATCAGACCTAGTTTATTGCACTGATTACAACCTTTCTGGTTTGGCTAAATTTCACAAAGTCAATCGGTAGAATTGTTTTCAATCTTTCCGGTTTAAGCCGTCTGTTACAAATGCAGCTTAAAACAATGTCAAGAATTGTTGGGCGAAAACAGCTTACTTCTTCCCACCTAAGCCTCATGTTTGAGTGTTCTTGAATGCAGCTGGAGTAAGTTTTTAAACAAGCTCACCTGCTTGCAGCTTTACCGGTTTATGTGAGTAGAGTTCCGCAAAAAGTCTTTTTTCACTTTTAATCCTCTGGAATTTGAGATGTTTTGATTTCTCATATTAAGGACAAAACTTTCTTATTTTTCTAGAGGCGCGCCGGTGAAATTAGCAGTTTTTCAGGTCCAGCTCAGCACGCAAACCTCTGTATCAAATTTCACTCGTAGCTTGTTCTCTTCAGTATTGTTTATATTGCAAGGTTGGGATGTAAAAACCTAGAGCGGAACGGAAATAATTAGATGTTTCCATAAAGGTATTACTTTCCATTTTGCGGCTCCTACTCGCATTCAAATCCATGCTCTTTTTCAGTGTAAAAGTGCTGTCTAGTTACAACTTTTCATAAAAAGAAATAAACTGGAGAAGGGCCATAATTACTGTTAAAATTAATTAGATATTAAACTGGAAATTAAAATTATTGTCAAATATTAAAATTTACTCGGTTTTTCATTTTAACTCCATTTATCTGACTCATGCCTGAAATGGTTCAAGCTAACTTTAGCCCGCTTAATACCATAACCCAGTCTCTATTTAGAATTTAGTTTTTGCTAGAAAGTGCTAAAATAATTATTTCTTTTAATTCTATTGCTTCTAATTCTATTTTATGAATTAATCTGTGTTAGCATTTTGATGAGGGTAACTGGGCAGCGCCCCCTAATTACGGCGGTGGCGCTCTATGAACCCCCGTTCACAGAACGTTGTATCTTTACTACTTACAATCAGACCAGTTCCCAGCTTAACGTGCAGGACTGTCGTCGGCCCGGCATCAACTTTGAACTATTCTATGCCCTAATGAGCTTTCTTGGCTTCGATTTTCTGGTTGTACAGGCTGAGCACAATGTGTCTGGTAAATTTTGATCTCAAATACTCTCGTGTAAATATTATCTGTAGTGTTAATATTTTGTTACTGTTAGGTTTCTACCCCAAATCTTCTGCTCTGTAAATTAGCTTTAGTAGAGTAGGACACAAAAGCCAGTCTAGCCAATGGGAGCCTTTTCATGAAAGGGGAGAGAAGAGTAGAGTTAAAATCAACTCTTTTGCCCCAGTTTTACTCCACTGAAGCTTGAGTTTTTCTCTGTTAACTCTTTCATGAAAACGATCGAGCTAATTTTTACTCCACTCAAACCCCCTCTTGAAAAGGCTTTCAGGTTGAAAAGCAAATTGCTCAACCACAATTAGCTAACTGACTGATACAGTATTCACGACAATTTTTCTTTCGCGACTTCGTAGTGCTATGGTTAGCGTTTTCGTCGGAACAACTGAAGGTTCGTGGTCCGATTTCCGAAACGAAATACGTAATTAATCAGTTAAATTCAGTATTACACAAATTTTTTCAGTAATTGGTCGCTACAAAAACACAAATTCGTCATTAATCCTTCTCTGATTAATATTTACAGATAGCCTGCCAGCGTGCCCTCGTTTACTTCATTTTCTTGTTACATCGATATTTTAGGTTGGGACGAAAATGGTAATTGGACAGGTATGTTGGGACAGATCCAGAGAGGAGAGGTGGACATGACCCTATCAGTGATCGGAATGGCCGGTGATCGATTGGATATCATCGATTACAGTGTCCCTGTGGCCCACTATGACTACGGATTTATGATCCGGAAACGAAATGCCAGTCCAGGAAAGGTGATTTACGGAAAACCGTGTTTCCGAATATCAGCGTTTCGCGTGAACTCCGAAAGGTTGAAATCAGCGTAATAAACTAACCTCACTCTGGCTATGTTAGAATCGCAGTAGCACGATTCGATTTCCGCCTTAAACAATTTTCTTTAGTTTTCAAATTCCACTTCAACGTATATATTAATTTTTGAACTTCCACAGTCACAGTTAGTCAATAACCATTTACGAAAGAAAAACTGAACATGTGATACTCCGAAATATTTCACGAAAACTCTCCAACAACTTTACTGATTTATATCCTACCAAGTCACTGGAAAGATGCAATTTATTTTTTCATAACAAAATAAGCAACAACATACAATTCTTTATAGCAGTTTTTCAATTTTTAATGTTCTTCCAGAACGAAATAAGCAACAAATTCCTCTTCTTAGTACTTACTTTCTGAATTCTTAATTTCAGGTAATCTCCCTAGCTGCCTTTGTAACCAAGGTCCTGCCGTCCAGCGTTTGGTATTTCATCTGTGCCAGCACTGTAGCCCTGTTTACAGTTATTGTGATAGACTACCTAGCTAACAGTCACTCTAGCTTTGTGTCAGCGTCAAGCGATTCCTTGCTCATAATTCTGCGCTCTGGTCTGAGGCAAAGTCACTGGCTGCGTCGACGCACGTCTACGGGTGTCCTGATATTTCTGATCTGGGAATTTGCCCTATTTTTTCTCCATGCGCTCTATTCGGCCAACCTATTTTCGACGATTTTGGTCAACGAAAAAGTCCGGGTTCCCTTTAAGTCGCTAGAAGAGTTGGCTGATTTGGTTGCTGCCAACCAGATGACAATCATTACCAACGAACCGAGGCAAAAGTACCTGTCACGGGTGAGGGATGTGGCACAGTTTCAGAAAACTGAAGTAAGTTTTACAGTCGGGTGGTCTGTAGGACTTCTACTTAAATTACTGGTGGACTCAGAGAAAGACCCAGTCCGTTGAAACCGGAGACCCAGGATAGAGGCAGGACAGCGTAGAAATTCAGCATTAAAAACAGTTCAGACGGGGAAGTAGTCGTCAGGAAACTGGTTGTTGAAGAAGTTCAGTGTAGTGGTCCGCAGATCAGAAGGGCCGTAGTTTGATCCCCGGCTAGGCCAATGCTTTACTTTCTACTCTAATAGCAAGAGTCCTTAATTAATTCCTTTATATTATAGAAGAAGAGTAAGCCACTAGAGGGCTTCTCTTCTTGGCATTGCGTAACGGTACTCCGCCCACAATACGCGAATGTTCCCCCGTTTGGTGGGGAGGTCGACAGCATACTCCCTCCCCGTTTGATGGGGGGGGGGTAGCAAAAGGGATCCCCGTTTGGTGGGGGGTAGGCAGAAAGGGTCCCCGTTTCGGGGGGGTCGCCAAGACAGGCTCAGATTGGCAGAATCTAAATGGCTATTGGCGACCCCCCCCCCCAAACGGGGCCCCTTTTGCCAACCCCCCCACAAAACGGGGACCTCTCATTGCTACCCCCCCCCCCCACCAAACGGGGACCCGTTTTCGAATAGAACAAAAACTACCGTAATCCTCTGCTATACCCCCCCCCCCCTCCCGCCCACCAAACGAGGACCTCTTTCCTGGTACGCCACCCCCCCCCCCCCCACCAAACAGAGGGGGGCATGGTCGTCGAAGAGAGCTACCTCCCCTCCACCAAACTGGGGAACATTCGCGTATTGTGGTCGAAGCACCGTTACGCAATGCCAAGAAGCCTCTAGTGGCTTACTCTTCTTCTTATATATAGTGCAATTATGCACTCTTGCTGATAGCTTCTAAATTTTTTTACGTTTCATGGTCTTTCCTATGCATTTAATTTCCTAGATATTTAGTGCCTGCTGGCTGAGTCCTGGATTTCTAGGCCCACCAACAAATCAATTGAAGGGTTAACAAAGTTTAACCTAGCCTTCATATTTTGTTTGGTTTTGTTTGATTGTGTTTTGGTTTTTCAGGACCGTCTTAGTCCGGCTGAAGCCCAAATTTACCAATCCTACTACCAGAATCCGCCCGTTTTCGTCCGAACCACTGACGAAATAGTGAGGCGAATTGAACGAAACGACTCCCTAGTATACTACAACTCCTACTACGAAGTGCTACACACGGCAGGTCGGTCCTGTGACGTCATCGTCATTCAAGACTCAAGTCGGGTCACCCGGTGGCTGTCTTTTGGGTTCCAAAAGGGATCCCGGCTAACCTCCCTGGTTTCGCTGGCCCTGAACCCGTCCGGGTTTTCAGCCTCCAGTTATCTACAGAGACTATACCGTAAATACAGTACCAGAAACTTTTGTAACCAGATAGAGGAAAAGTGGGCGCCAGCGTCCAGTCTAGGCTGGACCCAGCTGGGCGGTGAGGTCTATCTCATGGCAGCGGGGACGGCCTTCGCTACCATAGTCCTGATTCTGGAGATCCTCTGGCAACGAATACGGTTCAGTCATACTCTCAGTTTTGTAGCTTTGCATTGAATCAGTCGCAAATTTACTAATAAACTACTAATAAATACTAAAAAGGATAATCTATAAATGTAAGTGACAAAGAAAAACGTATACTGCAGGGTATAGTATAATAGAAGCTACTGTAGTTACTAACAACTTTTAGCTCGCCTAAGTTGAGCCACAGCCACAGATAAATTTATCATTTTAAATACTTGCTAGAAAAACTTAACTTTTGATTT
>JASAND010011126.1:0-42616 GCA_030248195.1 Trissonchulus latispiculum
TGTCTCTCAACGTTTGGATTCAGTGAATCAAACAGCGTTTTTGGAACCTGTTGCAACATCTAACATTGAAGCCGGTCGGAACTTTCAATTAGTGGCCAAACAACTGCGTGGGGATGGTGTATTGCCGGTGGCTCATTCTTTCACTCCGGAGGGTGTCCGGCTCAATATACCCTTTCCTCTGCCGGAGAAGCTGTACTGTGCCAGGTGTGATTATGAATGCCCCGGGGGGCAGCATCGACTACTCAAAAGGCACATATCGGCAACGAACTGTTGGAGAATTAACTGCGCGATTGACTTTGCTTGCGCCAATTGTTCGACTGTATTTGCCGAAGTGAAAGAAGCTAAACACCATTACTCGGTGCACATCGATGCCCTTCCATCACGGGGAAGTGTGACTACGCTGTTAGCGGATCGTTTACGTCATACCCGCCTATCGGACAGTAGCCTAAACTATTTGCGTAAGGGGGACGACGTCGACGATGCTGTTATTGACTATGCTTTGGCGACAGTGGCGTTAGAGGCTATGAAGGTCAACGGTCGGACAGTCTATCCCATTCAGGCGTCTTTGATTACGGAACTGCATAGGTCGGCTAAGTCAGCGACGACACTTTGCAAGGAAATCCTTGGGGAGATTCCCCTTGCTGATATCCTCCTGATCCCTGTCCACCACCAGACTGATCACTGGTCGCTTTTAATAATCGACCGGGAAGCTAAAACCAGCCGACACTTCGACAGTTTGCCTTCCAAAGCCCACTCGGAATACTCCGAGCTGCTGACGGAGGCATTCAGATCATTCACTGATCGGAGCGGAAAGGCCATTTTTACGGACTTGGCCTTTGAAGACTGTCTGTGTGACCATCAGAGGGACAGCCACAGTTGCGGTGTGAGGGTAATATTGCATGCAGAAGGCTTCCTTCGGAATGGGCAGTGCCCGCCTGTCAGTGACGCCCAGTGTGTTCAGTTTCGGCGGGAGTTCAAGCCGCCGTCTCTTCCGGCTCTGCCTTCGCAGATGGTCGCGGATGTGGGAAGCCGGTGTCAACGGTCGGAAATTGATTGGATAGGGTACGTGAAAACGCTGCCAGTGGCATCAATCGTGCGCAGAATCCCAAAGCAGGCGCGCCCGATGCTTTGCTCGCTTTTAACGCAGCTTGTCCAAGCAGTGTTGAGCGAGAATTCTGATGTGGCATGGGCCCGTCTCTTTGCTTTTGCTCCCAGCTGCCTCAGAAAGCCGCCAAAGGGTCGGCGGGTGTCGAATCTAACAGCCTACATCAAGGACAGGGCGGCGATCTTTTCGAGTTCATCGGGGATCCCTCAGTTCAGCCGAGCGCAGAAGCGGGTGACAAAAGGGCGCCAGGATAAAGCAGTCCAACCTGATTTGGCGCAGGCGGTTAGCACATGCCTGTCGGAGGGAGATGTGCGTGGAGCGTTGCGAGCGGTCATAGGCTCGGACACTTTGGCTCCGCACAACTCTGAGACATTGGCGGCGCTGAAGTCGAAGCACCCGTCAGCGCGCAAACCGAGAGTAGCCGAACCTGCGCAAGGGAGTGTTGCGCCCAAACTGCAATTTGGCGAATCGACGGTGGCGGCCGCAATTGGATCTTTCCCTGTAGCGTCGGCGGGTGGATGGGATGGATTACGGCCGCAGCATTTGAAGGATTTGACGGGACCTGCGTTGGGAGACTCTGGGAAGGATTTGTCCAGGGCACTGGGGGATTTGATGGTTGTGATCAGTGACGGTGGCCTGCCCCAGGGGCTGCGTCCAGTATTCTTCGGGGCGCGTCTGGTGGCGCTCAATAAGAAGGGAGGAGGAGTGCGGCCAATTGCTGTGGGTTTAACGCTGCGTCGCCTCGCTGCCAAATTGGTCAACGGTGGAATTCAACGAGAAGCGGGAGAATACTTTGCGCCTACGCAGTTAGGCTTTGGCGTCCCTAAAGGTGCGGAAGCAGCAGCACATGCCATGCGCCGGTACCTGAACTGTAATCGCGGTCGAGTCAAGATCATACTGAAAATAGATTTCGCGAATGCCTTCAATGCCTTGGATCGTACCCACATGCTGCGACAGGTGGAACAGCGTTTTCCTGTATCCTATCCTTTCCTGCATAGTGGGTACATCCAGCCCTCCTGTCTTTTTTGGGGAGAAGACGTGCTCCTATCTGAGAAGGGAGTCCAGCAGGGCGACCCCCTGGGTCCTTTCTGCTTCTGTCTGGGCCTCCATTCGGTGGTGTGCGAATTACGTTCTGAGATCAATTGCTGGTATATGGACGACGGGACCATTGGTGGTGATCCGGAAGTGGTTTTGGAGGACCTTCGTCATATCTGCTCAGAAAGTAAAGAAATTGGGCTGGAATTGAACGGCGCAAAGTGTGAGGTAGTCTTCCTTTTTGATGACCCTTCCCTGCGGGCGCATTGGATGGAGAAGTTCGACGCGGTAGCGAAGGGAATCCGGCAGACGGAGGAGACGGACGTCGAGTTGCTCGGAGCGGGGTTATCTGAGGCTTCACGGGACAAACAGTTGAGGAAGAAGCTCGACACCTTCAAGGTCCTGTGTGGAAAGCTAGAGAGTCTGGACTCACATGATGCCTTGTTCCTCCTGCGCCATAGCTTGGCTATTCCAAGACTCACCTACATTCTGAGGACATCGCCGTGTGCCAGTAGCTCAGTCATCGGCGAATTTGATAAGGAGTTGCACGCTGCTCTCGAAGTGTTGCTGAACTGCGGTTTGTCGCCTGAAAAATGGGACTGGGCAACCTTGCCTGTAGCGGACGGAGGACTTGGAATTAGAAGCACCCGTGATGTGTCTCTTCCGGCTTACCTTTCTTCTTTTCACGCCACAGAGACGCTGTCCGGTGCTATCTTTTCTGGGGAGTCTGGATGCGCTCAGCTTGTTGCCTTGCAGCAATGGGATGAGCTTTATTGCCGGAGGCCACAGGACCATTTGGACCAGCAGAGAGCCTGGGATCGGATAGTGACTGATCGCCGAAAGGAGCACCTACTGTCCCTAACATCGAATGACGTCACCGCTAGGGCCCGTCTTTTGGCCTCGGGAAGTGAAGTAGGCAGTGCGTGGCTCCATGCCCTTCCCTCAACGGCTCTTGGCCTGAAGCTATCGGACGAGGAAATTCGAATTGCCGTAAGCCTTCGGTTGGGCCTCCGTGTTGCGCAGGCGCACACTTGTGTTTGTGGGGGCTTGGCGGATGCAGAGGGGGTCCATGCCCTATCCTGCGCCAAGGTTATTGGCCGGATCGGACGCCACAACCACATCAATAGTGTCTTAGGCAGGGCCTTTACAACAGCCAAGGTCCCGTGTGTACTTGAGCCAATGGGTCTATCTAGGGACGATGGTAAGCGGCCAGATGGGATGACCATGGTACCTTGGACCCGAGGAAGGTGCCTTGTCTGGGATGTCTCTTGCCGCCACACCCTCGCAGAGTCAGCGGTTTCTAAATCGGCAAAAGAGCCAGGATCTTTAGCCCAGCAGGCGTTCCAGAGCAAGCGGGCAAAGTATTCCTCCCTGGAAAAGGATTACGTGGTGATCCACGGTGATTTTTGAGACGCATGGACCTATGGCTCCAGAATCGGCCAATCTCCTGCGCCAGTTGGGCCAGCGTTTGAACTCTTCGACGTTGGAGCCCAGATCGGCTTCATTTCTACGCCAAGCAATTTCAGTGGCAATAGCTCGTGGGAGTGCTCAGTGCATTCGTGGGACTTTTCGGAGCAAGCAGGTCCGCTTTCAGCTGGAAGAGAATGTAATATGGGAAGAATAAAAGAATCGAATCAGAAATTGTACATTACCGCATTCACAGTATGGTTGTATTCGTATCATACCAGTAAACGAGAGAGAGAGAGAGAGAGAGAGAGAGAGAGAGAGAGAGAGAGAGAGAGAGAGAGAGAGAGAGAGAGAGAGAGAGAGAGAGAGAGAGAGAGAGAGAGAGAGAGAGAGAGAGAGAGAGAGAGAGAGAGAGAGAGAGAGAGAGAGTGAGAGAGAGAGAGAGAGCGAGAAATGGGCCTGGGTGACTCTTCCGGTCAGTCGTGGTGGTCTAGGGGTACGTTCGGTGCAGGATGTTGCTCTCCCGGCCTTTCTTTCTTCTTTGTGCGCCACGGAGACACTTTCTGCAGCGATTTACCCAGCGAACGGCCGCGACTCGCGGGAGGTGGCTCTCCAAGCATGGCATCAGCAACATGACTCCATCCCCCCGGAAGATCGGATGGGGGTGCAGCGTGCTTGGGACATGATTTCCCAAGACTCGCGCTTAAGGAAGCTCAAGGAGACTACCCAATCGGATCCGGCTAACAGAGCGCGTCTCTTGGCGTCGACAAGTAGTCTTGCTTGCGGTTGGCTGCAGGCGTTGCCAGTGGAACAGCTTGGTCTAAGGTTGACTGACGAAGAGGTCCGAATTGGGGTGTGCCTCCGGTTTGGCCTTAGAGTGTCTCAGGAGCACAGGTGCATTTGTGGAGATCTTGCGGATGATGAAGGCATTCACGCCCTATCATGTGCCAAAGTTCCAGGTCGCATAGCCAGACATAACAGCATCAATTCCGTACTGGGTAGGGCTTTCGACACGTCGAAGGTTCCCTACACTCTGGAGCCGGTGGGTTTAAGTCATCAGGATGGAAAGAGGCCCGACGGTATGACACTAATCCCATGGGAAAGAGGCAGAAGTATGGTGTGGGACGTGTCTTGCAGGCATTCCTTGGCTGTGTCTGCCCTTGGCAAATCGTCGGAGTCAGCCGGATCATTGGCAGCGGGTGCCTACAATAACAAGGTCTCGAAGTACGCTTGCCTAGCGGACAGATTCCTTGTCATCCCGTTCGTGTGCGAAACCCATGGCCCCTTGGCGGCAGGGTCGGAGGAGCTATTGTCAAAGCTGGGGCGTCGTCTGCGAGCAGCCACGAAAGAGCCACGAGCGGAATCTTTTCTTCGGCAAGCGATTTCAATTGCAATCGTCAGGGGGAATGCCGAGTGCGTGATGGGGACGTTTCGCAAAGGACATTACTGGAGGGAACTGGAGGAATTCGTGGACAGATCGGTCAGGGAAGAGTGGGGAAGATTAGAGGAAGACTAAAGTATGCTAAACTGTAACAGAAGGCTGAAATAAGACAATGGTTTTCACTGCATTGCATAATATTTCCGTGTCTCAGTAAACGAGAGAGAGAGAGAGAGAGAGAGAGAGACAGGCATTCCTTTGCTGTGTCTGCCCTTGGCAAATCGTCGGAGTCAGCCGGATCATTGGCAGCGGGTGCCTACAATAACAAGGACTCGAAGTACGCTTGCCTAGCGGACAGATTCCTTGTCATCCCATTGGTGTGCGAAACGCACGGCCCCCTTGCGGTTGGATCTGACGAGATGTTAAGCAAGTTGGGTAAGCGGTTGCGAACGGCATCCAAAGAGCCAAGGGCGGAGTCCTTTCTGCGTCAAGCTATCTCCGTGGCAATTATCCGGGGGAACGCGGAGTGTGTCATGGGCTCGTTTCGCAAGGGTGGATACTGGAAAGAATTGTGGGAGTTGGATGACAGTGGGAGAAGAGAAGAGTGAAGTTTTAAAAGTTGGAAATACGTGAAGGCACTAAATATTATGTAGAACAGATAAGACTTTGCGTCTTGGTGATATAATTGTCTGTGATGTGCAGTAAACTTCGAGAGAGAGAGAGAGAGAGAGAGAGAGAGAGAGAGAGAGAGAGAGAGAGAGAGAGAGAGAGAGAGAGAGAGAGAGAGAGAGAGAGAGAGAGAGAGAGAGAGAGAGAGAGAGAGAGAGAGAGAGTGAGAGATAGAGTGAGAGAGAGAGAGAGAGAGAGAGAGAGAGAGAGAGAGAGAGAGAGAGAGAGAGAGAGAGAGAGAGAGAGAGAGAGAGAGATAGAGTCTCTTTTGAGTCTTTTTGAGTTGTTGTATAGCTATAAAATGTAGTATGTAGCCTTTGTAAAGTCAGTTATTTAGTGCATTGTAAGCCTATGTACTGTTATTGTAAGTGTAAGTGGTTTTGTGTGTAATTGTGGGATTTTGTGTGTTGTAGTTTTTTCTTCATAGTGGCTAAAGGGTACTATTTTTAATGTTGGTTCTCGTTTTCTGATTATTTCTTTCGATTTAATCTTTTCTAATTCTCCAAATTGAAATACTACTTCGCTTTAAAATGCTATCAACTGTGTTGTAATCTTAGACGAATAATCCCCAATTTTTGCATTTGCCTATATTACATTGAAATACTTTTGGTACCACTTTTCTTCTTTTCTTTTTCTGAAAATTTCTATTTTTGGCAAGTCATTTGGTTTACTATTTCAATTTCTTTTGTTATCATGGGTAGTAAATGCGCCAGGACTTCCTATGGTTGCTTGCGGGTCCCCCATGTCTTGAGAGTACTTTTCTCTAAAATTTTACCAACTTAAAACTCTGAAATTATGGTCGCTCTTTTTTACCTTGGAATTTTATCAGGCATTTTATCAATCATTTAGGTAGGGCTTTATTTTCGCGAGTATTGCACCCTAACAGGTTTGCCTGTAATCGATTAGCCTTTTAATTGCCGGTTAATAGCGTACAGTTAGCCGGTGGTTAATAAATCTATGGACTGGCTGTGTCTGTATGTAAGTCCTGTTACTGAGGAAAGAATGAATTTGAATTTCACTGTAGTGTGTTCTTGAGAACCGGAAGAAAAAGTGGGGGACAAAAGATAATTGCAAAATGCATCCAACTGACAGCTAGAAAATCTTCAAAACTAAAAGCTTAAAAAGTATTTTCTGCTTGCACCCTTGAAATATTCTGGAAAAGTATTGTGCAAACACTTATGGAATGTTTAGCTTATGCCAGAATGGAGCCGAGAACTAGATTTTTGTACTTAAGCGGATCTTGGATGGGCGTTTGTTATGGCATGCTTCTGACAACGTGTAGTGGTTCGGTCTTGATGCTAGCCGCCACCTTTTAAGCTTTAACTCTGACTTAACGCCTATTCGACTTTGGGCCTTGAGTCGGGCCCGAGCCGGGCTTTGGGCTTTGAACTTGACTCGGACTCGGGCCTATTGGGCTTCGGGCCTTGAATCATTCCGGAGCCGAACCTCGGGCTTCTGGACTTGACTCGGACCGGGACTCTCGGGCCTCGGGCCTTGACTCGGACCCTGGGCCGGGCCGGGCCTATTGGGCTTCATGCCTTGACTCATTCCCGAGTCGGACCTCGGGCTTTTGGACTTGACTCGGGCTGGTCGTCTCGGGCCTCCGACATTGACTCGGGCCTTCGGGCTTTGTTGGTGAGGTTCGGGCCCGGGATCGGCCCGGAAAATTTCTTAACGGCATAACTCGGTACACTCGGCATAACTAGGTACAAATCTCAAATGGAAATCCATTAGGTATATGACTTCTGTGGTATTTGCAGAATGAGCTTTGAAGTAATACACTGACGATTACTACATAAAAATTTGAGTATTTTTAAAACTACTAATAATTGTAGCATTGGAAAAGCGTATAATTAATTCTCAGCCAGAAACTAGAAGAGAAACAGCACAAGAAATTTCACTTCAATACAATTATTTCTTTAATAGGACAATAAGCACGATTATTTGTATCATCGTATTCCTTCTCAGCAGTCAACTTTCTTCAGCTTCCAAAACGATAAACCCGTCAAATCCTTTTTATCCATATTGGCAGGTTTCAATACTGGATATCCTTCTTCGTTAAAGCCGATTTTGGCATGCTGGACTACTGAGCTTCTAGCAGTGACAATGTATACCTCAGTTTCATTCGCAGTACCCTCACTGGTACGTACCACAGCATTGACCATTTCTAAAAAATGATACAAAACTAAATAAGCTAAAATAAGTGCAAAATGTAGAAATTCAAAATTATGAATTACCAAATCTGAGTGAAGTTTTAAAGCACAGCATAGCAGATACCATGAATCAGTAGGTGGATCATATCGAGGAACGTCTACAACACCAGAAACACCACTACCACAAGCCAATGCGAATGCGAGTGCAAGATGATATACGGATGAAGAGCTGCTGTCCGTCAAGCGATCTCCATTGGACACGCAAATTTGTTTGCGAGGAGTGTCACTAAGTTTGCAAATACTATAAAATGCTACCAACTGTTCTATTTTAAATACCAAACTAACTCATCAACTGGCCATGTACTTGTCTACTCTATCAACTCAAGTTTACTCCACTAAATCCAAGAAGAGGAGCTGTTGCTATTGCAATCACTAGAAATCACACATTCCGTTCTACCATAATAAAAGACACAGTCACGCTCACGGCTCACAGTAATAACGCAATCTACCGTAGTAGTCCGTATTGCAAACGGAATGAAATTCATATTTCTCGTAGGTCCTAGAATAGCATCCGTCAGCAGATGGCTTCTGCAGAGCAAACATTGGAACAGGCATGCGTTTTCCATAGTCTCCGCTTACATCTTTGAATCTGAGCTTTGCTTCGGCGCTGCCAGGTTCAACAGGCTTTACCTCCAGAGACTCCTCACCAGCAACCATAAAAAAGTTTACTATATTTGCATTTTGCAGATTCCAGCAATTGTTCGGAAGATATTCATACCACTTCATTTCCTGAAAATAGTGTTCAACTGATGAGATAAGCTTGTTTAGGATATAAAAGGGAGGTGGGCGCTCTGTCCAACTTGTGTCAATTGCGATTTGGGTCCTACAGTCCACTTGTGATTTGTAATAACTTCAGACATACAAATACTATATATTCAGGCGTGCTTTCTACGTAGAAATGCTACAATCTGCTATAAGAAATGCAGTAAGTTCCAGGTCCTCAAAATAGTCAGAATAGGCTTATATATACTGTTTTGGGCCATTTAATGTAACTGTGCTGCATTAGAGTGCTGCTGAAACACAGCACGTCCTATACAACAACAGATAAGCTGCAGTCGTCTGCTATTTTGCAGGCACGTGCAGTAGGGCATTCGAAATCGTGTCATGTAGGTTTACTTTCCCTTACTTATTGTATACTTACTTTATTTATTGTAAATGTTTTATTCATTGTTTGCATCTGGTAGCGCAGCAGTAGAGCGCTGCTGAAGTATGTACAGTCCGGCCTGTATATAACTAGCTACAGACAGATATTAAGTTGCATCGTGTGAAATTTTGAAGGTAGGTGCAACCTATAAGAGCATTCGAAATAGTGTCAAATAAAAGTTTCTTTTGATCAGTGAGGTTTGTGTTTGTCGGTGTTGAAGCGGAATGCTGCTGAAGTACAGCGCGACCTGTAACTAGCTACAAATGACTTTGTTGAACTATGGCCCTATTTCTTTACAGATTAAACGAATTAGATTAAAATTAATCCGCATTAACGAAACAGCCCCTCGGATTAAACAAATTAAAATTTAATCCAGCTAGCTAAACGAGTTAAGGGGGGTCCACTCCACTCCACGTAGCTCCCAAGGGGGGAACCCACCCAATCCCATACGGACACGTTGGGGGAGCTACGTGACTTGCTAGAAGTTTCCCCAACCATGATGATGTTATAATAAGTCAGACGGGTAGCTATGCTAGCTACAGCCGCCAGCAACGGAAAGGTTGACCTTGTGTCACCTTGATCCGTTACACCTCCCCAGGGCTCGCCATCCGAACTACCGAGAAGATCACTGCACAAATGGCGAACTGGTACTTGAGCTGAACTCTCAACAAGTACGTACAGTACAAAGCAATGATGCTACTAGTACAAAACAATACAACTGCAGACTGCAAGTCACAAGCTCTAGACTAAACTAGACTAGTCAAAATTAGCTAAATACGTATAGTAGAAAAATACAAGAAAACAAATTAGTAAATACGACATTTACGGTGAATAAGCATATACCAAGCACCATAAGATGCTAGTAACAGTCAAAAATTAAAGCACAAAGATAACAAAAATTATGCATAAGTATTTGGCAAAACACACGTATTAACCTTGAACCGTATTAATGACTAGGATGATTAAGTAGCTTAACATGAAAATATATATGACTTTCCAAAGACAGCTCATGGGAAAGAGGAGTTACCCTCCTTTGGAATGTATAGTCAAACGAGTGTGTTAATGAAGATTAACAAAGAAAATAAGATGAACTTTCAGATAAAATATTAATTAAATCTAAATGTTCAACCAAGCTGAGCTTAAGGGTTTGTCAGGCCTTCGCTCAACAAGGCAATCTGCCTATGATAATAATAATCATGATAATAAAATAACCATGAAGATACACACCGTTAGGGTTAGATCCTATGGGAACAAAAACCCACCCTCCAATGGACAAATTTTGTATTTTCATATGACGATTACGTCACTGGGTTTTTCGACAATAAATGGCATATATATGGCAGTTAGAATAAGGCAATATGGAATGATTCCTCAACTATATAAAGCACTATACATATGATGAGCAAATAGAATTATAAAATACTAGTATAAAAATATGAAAAGTTTGTTTAACACACGGCATAGTTACGACAGAGACACAGGTTCAAAAACTTACTATACTAGGATAAATTCTAGATTCGCAAAAGAACACAAAGAATACAGATTCGTAAACGACCAAACACAAAGAGATTTATAGGTTCGAAAAATAACTAATTAATACTAGAAAACGTACGTACACAAAATTTAGATACACACTGCACATCACAGAGATTCGGCTCGTAGGTAAATACTAATACAATTCAAAGAAGATTAACTAGATTAACATAGAAATAAAGACAAAACGAGAGAATTCAGAATCGTGAATTAAAATTCAAAATAATATAAACAATGCAATTATGCAAAAGTGTCACTATCACCAAAAAATGGCTAAAACAAAGATCTATATGTTGATCAGGATCCAAAGGATCAATGGAATTAAAGTCAAATCCAGGTTCCGCCATCGGCTGAACCGTCATCATGGTGGGCGACATGGAGAAAATCCAAACTGAAGCCAGAAGAGTCACTATCCAGGAAAAATTACAACCAGGAAAGATGACTTTCCAGACTGCAATAGTCATATTTGATGGAATGAACGGATCATGGTTCATGAGGCTCGATGACGACGCACTCAATATTCCCGCATGATCAGTTCTGTGAACCTATGGTGACCCTGAGCACGAGGTTCCAAAGGATTCCAAATGGTCAGGGCAAAGCACGGGTGAAAGATGCTCTTCTCTTGGCCCGGCGGGGCACAACCGGCAATATGGACACCGGTCCGGTTCGGAGACATATCAATCGGCTGATTCAGAAGGGCCGCCGGCGCGTCATGACGAAAGAACGGAGGTGCGGGCAGACCGCGGTTGTAGCGCTCGGCCGCCGCGTCAATGCGCTTACGTACGACGTCGAGGTAGGCGGCAAGACGGCGCCAGATAGAGGAACACGGCTGAACCTGTCCTCCCACAACTCATCGGGTCCCGCCTACACAAACCAAAGGCCCACTTCAATATAGAGGGACCCCTGGATATTGTGCCCGTTCCAATTGGTCGTGTTGAACAGGAAGTTGTACTTCCCGTCAAATGTCAGATCGTCCGGTTTGAATCCACGAGGAACCCGTACACCAAGACCCCACCAAGAGTCCGCGGAAACTTTGCCATAGTAACTCCCGATGGTTTGGACCAGGAATTCCTGCATGTCCGGGGGCTGATAGAACGTATGGGAAATGATCAGTCGTTGGATGAGCTGATCAGGACCAGACTGCCATCGTTCAATACGACAAGCGGGCAGCGCAGCAATGGCTTGGTCGGTGCTACGTTTAATAGCAAAGCCATCCTGATTGGGATGATCCCTCACAAGGTCCATAACGACATCCGACTAGCAAAACCAGCCTTTTCGCCCCTGGTACAGGTGGTGCTTGGTCCGAAAACCCCTATTCTCGAGTTGTTCCACCGGCAACGACACATGCGGCAGATGACTGTGCATGAAAGAGAAGGCGTACTCCGGTCCTAAATAGAAGCAGAGGAAGTAGCCTTCGTCGACAACCGCGATCCCCTGAACCTTGTGCCGATGATATTCGAGCATGGCCTTTCCGATGGTCATGCATCGGGTCCGAAGACCACGAGCATGCATATGGGTAACCTAGAAATATTGTGACTCGTACCGTCGGATCAGGTGCGGGTACCGAAAGAGTTCAGGCACCAACGCTGCCATGGCCAGGCAAGTAGCCCATCGTGCATTTGACGATACGCGGTTGACGGAAAACCCTTAAAAAGCTTCCCATGACGATCACGATAGTCTTTGATTACCCATCGCGAATGAGAGACAGTCTTTCCACCGGTCTTCTCCGACTCTGGGTTGGCCGACATATGATTGGTCAGATGACTGTAGCGAGCACAGATCTTCTGCCAGATGTGATCCATAAAGTCAGGTGGGAACCGTTGGGTGACGTGGACGTTCTCCTGCATCCACTTTAGGACCTCGTCACGAAACAAAGCCACCTAGGGGTGGAGTTTCTTCTCAGGCGGGTCTCCAGGGATGTTATGGGGCACCCATTCAAGGTTGTTATCCCGACAATAGATGACTGGATCATCGGGCCAACGGTCCACTTTGATCTGCGCAACTTCAGCCGGCGTAGCTTACTCAATTTTGAATTCGTCGTAAATCGGATTCTCTGTTCCGCGAGAAACCGTACGTGCAATGTCCCTGTTAAGTAAATCACAAAGGATGTTGACCAAATAAACCCGAAATGGTGGGAAATTTTCCTTCGTATAGTTGGACGGATATTCGGGCGGAAGTTCCCGAATGGCAGAATTCCGACCATCAGGTTTCTTGATCGTTTTCACTCGTGGTACACGATAAGCCGGCGACTTCGGTCGTGGTCGGCTCAACGTGTCGGCCGCTTGACGACTGCCACCATCATGACGAGACTCAGTATGACGTTGGAGCTTCGGATAGGCTGGAGGTCGACGATCATCGCGACGATCGCGAGATTCATGCCGACGTTCAGTCGAGCGATGACGCTCTTCTGAATGACGATCCCGTGATGGTTGCCGATGACGGTCTGAATCACGAAGACGAGCCGACGGTGAACGGTCACGTGCTGGCAGATGCTCGTGACGGCTCGTTGACGGACGGTGACCACGATCATCGCGAGATTCCGGTCGTTGGTCACGAGACGCTCGTGACGTTGGACGGGAATCCCGACAACGGGATGATGAATGCCGACGATGACGATCAGTCGAATGTTCGCGACGGTGTGTCCGTGAGTAATCACGATCACGAGGTTCGATGGATGGGGGAGGGCGAGATGCCTCCCGACGGGGCGACCGCTGCGATCGTGATGTTGATGGTTCCTCGTCCCGATGACCGTGATAAACGGCCTCCCATCGTTCATGGTCCGGAGAATCCAGAGGTGGTTCCTCCAGAGGGACATAGGACACCCGACCTGGTGTACCCGATCGTTGACGTAGGCTCCCAGGTGTTGACCGAGTTGTAATAGCAGTTGCCACCAATGAATCCGAGTCGGATCCGAAAGGACGAAAGCCGCGACCTCGTTCCGAACCAGATGTCCGACTGAGAGGTAGTCTCACCAGGTCTTGCTGCCTCCGCTCCAACCAACGGGGTTTTTGGTGCTGACCTGGCGATGACGCCGGTCGGCCCACCCTGGGATGACTTGACACGACGGAGTTTCGTGCCGAATTGTGTCGCGGGGATCGTAGGTGCCGCAGGTGTAGACGGGACCGCCGTTCCCATCACAGTTCGGATGACAGACGGACCCATCACCACATCACCAGTTGGGCGGGGTTCAGGAAGCACAAAAGCAGACAGGTCAGGAGCCAGTTGGGTCACGGCCGACAGTCCAATATCAAAATGGCCACGCCGTTTACAAAGTCCCTCATGCTCCCGCATGACCACGACCGGATAGTCCCTGCTGTTCCGCCAACTGCACACCTGCATGAGCTCCGACTTTTGCTCCTTTTCGAGGAACATCGGGCCCATTACTTGAGAAAAGTTCGTGTCCCCGACACCCAGAGAGTTCAAGGTGTTGATAAAAGGTAGGATCCCATGGGCCATTGCACCACGGTTCCGTTTCCGATACAGGATGACCAGATCGGACCACCGCAACGTAGAGCCCGAGCCATCAGTGGGGACCTCCCGGTAAACCTCCCAGAACACCGGATTACCCTGATTCACTATCCTAAAGAAAGTTTCAGGATCGTACCCTGGCATTTCGGGGTTCTCAGGGTGTCCCACCACGTAGATATGACGTTTCGGTTGGTCAACGCCAATAGGTGAGTCTCGAAATAGGGCATTTAAAGTCAAGATAGATTCAGGAACCAGGATCTGAATATTGGGCTGAACCCTCGCGATGGAGACACTGGTCGACGACTGAGCCCCTGTTGACGGGTCCGTCGACGTGGCCAGCTGACTGATGATTACGGGCTGCTCCAACTTCCAATGATAGAGTTCAGGAAGGTAGGCAGATGGGCCCGTGACACCACCAGGACGCTCCCCACAAGAAACCAGAAATCGTCTGGCTTCGTGATACGACGCATTAGGGATGTCTCCATGCTGGGCCAAAACTTCGTTCACGGTCAGAGGGACCCCAGTCGACGTAACGGACGAACCGGACGTACGAGGAACCCTGATTTCTGATGCCAGCGAAGCTAGTCGAGCCCGCTGTTCGCTAGTAATAGGTGGATGCCAGCCTGACTGATGGGCTGGGTTGGCCATTGTCAGCCTGGGTGCACAGGCTTCCAGAAGAGTCGGTTGAGAAGTCCCCTGTTGACGTTGGGCATCTTCGTCCGTAGGTGTCGGTTGACGGCTTCCGACCTCTTCTGATGGCTGTTCTTCATCCGGTGCATACTCTTCGTCAGATACCTGAATGACCTCCTGCTCTTCATTCTCCTGTGCCAGGTTCGCAGCTGCCTGCTGGCGAACAGAGGACCTGGTACGGCGTGGACTAACGGAGACCGCCGTTTGCGCCGGCTGGGATGACCCAGCCGTTGATAGGTAGGACGATCCTCCACATAGCGGTGACCACCAGAGTACGTCACCGGAGGCTTCTCCTTCTTCCTCGGATCACCAGTCCCTTCGTGATAGTGAGTCAGAGGTGGAAGTTTCTTTGGCAAGGGGGGTAGCTTCGTCTCCTTTTCCCGTCGCTGGGCAGCCGTTCGTGCTTCCACCAATGATTCTGGTTCATCGGCCACCGTCTTCTCATTCGGAGGAGTGGATGACCACTCAGACTCCTCATCTGATGGCTGATCATCAGTTCGTAGAAAACGATGGGCCGAATCAGGCGGTAAGTCCGTTGGAGTGTCATTCGGGTCCGCGTGGTGATGGCGGTTTGCGACGATCGCATACCAGTTGAAGTCCAGACCCTCATCACGCCGTCGTCGAGTGATGAACTTCAGCTCATAGAAGTTGGTCAGCAACTCCATCAGAGGCACCCAGGAAACCTCTCGCAGGGGATGGGCGGTGTTGCCACCATCCTCCTCAGGCACCGACAATCACCAAGCGAAGCTCCCCTTCAGATCCGATCCTCGCTTGATAGTCAAAGTCCGTCGACATTCCATTTGACAGTCATGAAGGATAGGCGTTGCCGTCGTCTTTCCGGGGGTGAACATCTTGGCCTGAGCGAGTGGGCCAAGCCCCAACTCTGCTTCCTTGTTTACCTTCGCCCAGAGACTTGGCGCGAAAGTGTACCGTGCACTGCTCAGGTAGATGACTTGAATCCATTCATCAGAAGGCAATGCATTTGCGACCTTCACCAAGCAGGCATAAATGGACAAAATGTCAGCAAGAGCATACCTAGCTTCTTCTTCGCGGGGCCAGACCATACATCCCCGAAAGTCCGCTGGTCGCAGTCCCTTAGGAGATGGCACGTCGCAATATTCACAAACTTTGCTCAGGGAGTGATGAGCATTGACATATGATTCCTTGGTCGTGTCGGTGATATTTTCCCAGAAGACCTCAGAAACCGTCGGATCTTGTCGTCGGCGCACCTGAATGTAAGGTACCGACTGTGCGATGATCGCTCCAAGTTCGGCTGCGTAATGCTCCATGCCAGTGAGACCACAAATTTTGGCCAGACGTAAAAAGTCGGTCTGACCACCAGCAACTACCATATAGACGAGCTCAGATGGATGAAGAATGATCTTCAAGGCATAGAGGGCTGGATAGGAGTCAGAGATTGATGCCAGAATCTCGCTGACCATGATCAAAAAGACCTTCGGATGTTGTGATGGAACTGGTCCAGCGATCTGAATGATGGTCATGGCGGCATCCTGTTTATTGCCGAACTGAGTGTAAGCCCCGCCTTCAATGTCCATGGCGACGACGCCAGTCGCCTGATACGTTTCCAGGATATCCGGAATCGCGTCAATTAAACCCTGGAGGGTTCTGATCAACCGTAAAGGTTGGAAGTGGTCCGGCAAGGAAAGGGGGTCCTCGCTGAACCGAAATGATTTCTCCGGGTTAGAGATCGACTGTACATCACTAATAGCTTCAGTAAGGCAGGCTTCTGGATGTTGCACGTCATACTCATGCTCCCTTTCCATGAGCACCAACTTCAGATAGTGTTGGTAGGTCTCGATGCCAGAGATATGTTCCTTGGCTCTCTCTTGCAGATTGCCAGGGACCGCCTCGACATCTTCTCGTGATGGATTTTCATAGCTGAGGGCGATGGCCTTCTCCTGTGGAGTCATCAGTACAACATGAGGATAGTCGGGCAGGACATGCTCATGCTCTTCGAGGACCAATGGGACACTCTGAGCAATGTCGTCCATTCCTGCCGCTAGCCGTGGTGATGGTGCGTCGAACGCTCTTACTACTTTCGCCAATGAGCCTTCGGAATCTTCGTTGATCTCGTCAACCACCATGAGTTGGCCGGCTTTTATTTGAGCATCGGCCACTTCTCCCATGGGGGCCTTCTGCAGGTTAGAACCACTGCCTGGTGGTGGTTGGTCGGGTTCCAAATCCACCAGAATGGGTTTGGCCGATGACGGCCCCGCATTTTGATGTTTCGCTGCAGAACGTTTGCTTTGCTTTGACGGTTTACGTGAGGACTCATCAGTTTCCGTAGCAGATTGAGCTGACTGCGCGCCACTACTTCCTAGAACCACCACGGTTCCTCTTCTTAGGTTTCGCTGAAGTTGACTGAGATGACTCGGCAACTGATGAAGCAGTATCCTGAGAAGCTGTTCACTGGGTACGCATCTTCTGCAGAACCAACTGCCTTTGGCATTCCAACAAAGCCATTAGGTCTCAATGTCCTTGAGAGACCAATTAGATCCAGTCCCTTGATTGAGAAGGGTAGTATCTTGACTTGTTCCCGGCGCACTTGTGGAACAAGTTGATGGTGGACTGCTCCTTTTGGCTAAAGCACAGGGCTTCTTCCCGTTGGGAGCCGAGCTACGAGTGTCCGAATCTTCCTCAGTGTCACCTCACCGCTGGCAGCAACTGCTGAACGCTTGGTTCCTTGACTAGCCGGACCGACAGGATTTTGATGTTCAGGCTTGCCAGTTGGATTAGGGACCTGGCGTCCGTGGTCTGTTCGATGGCCTGTCGTTGTGGCCGGGCAGCAATGCACTGCAGCCTCTGGGTCGTGACCGACGGAGCTAAACTCCGTAGGCTCGCTAGAGACCTCAGGCAAAGACTGAGGATCCATCTGCCCGGGATTGGATGAACCCACTAAAGATGGGGCCTCCGGTTGGCCTCCCAGACGTGATGACACGCTGGAAGGTCCATAACTCATCCGATTATCATCCGAGGCGACCACGGCACTGTACGAGTCCGAGTCATGAGTTTAAGTAGGATCCAATTGTTCGAACAGTTCCGATAAGGGATTCACTGAGGTTTCGGGCACATGGTATGCCCCAGACACACAAGGGGGTACCACTGGATACTGTCCCATGGGGTTGTCAGATCCCAAGTCTTCCACCACTGATTTGGGCTCCTCTGGAGGTGGGAACTGCTCCAAATCTTCTGGGTCAAGTGCCGGAGCTTGGGCTGAACCCTCACTGACCATGGGATCTCGTCCGGTTATTGGCTGTTTCCTGAACTGATGATGCATGGTGACTTCCTCCAGATGTACGCACAAAATACAGAATTAATTTGATCCAGATGGCGACTATACTACTACCAGCTGAAAAAAGAAGCAAAAAGGTGTAGGTTCAGAACATGCAACAATAACCCAAATTTTGCGGTAAGGGACCACCCACCCAAGGAAAAGGGAAATTTTGTATTGAAATAAAAAATTAAAGTAATTAAATTCTTAGGAAAAGTTTAAATTCGGGGATTAATTGGAAATAAAGTTAAAGAAATCTTTGTGAATTGTTGAAAGAAGTAATGAATCAAAACCCTCCCAACAATTGAAAATTAACCCCCACAAAAAGAAAAACTTGACCCAAAAACAATGCAAAAACACAAAAATGTTATCCCCCCAGTGATGTTAATGGTACGTTGGCGTGACTAGCCTACAGAGTGGGCGCCCAAGAGGGCCAGTGCACACACATACGATAACCTTTATGAATGTTATATGGTAGCTAATCTCACAACAAACATACGTATATGACCAACATACATTCCCTACAAAACATCACCGGTATACCGTCCAAATTTCCCAAGATGGTTTTAACCACAGCATGTTGATTTTCATCCTGACCAACCTGGAGGTAGGATGAGCTACCCTTCTTGGACCTGACCAAGGCTTAATGTAACGGCTGGGTTGGAACCTTGACTGGCCGTTCATGATATGGCTTGATCTTCTCGATATGAACCACATCCGGCTTGTCCTGTGTTCCAACTTTCTGGATCCGGAAATTGGCTTCCGACATCTTCTCCATTATCCGGTAGGGTCCTTTTCATTTTGGTCTCATCTTGGCACACATACCGGAAGGAGTTACTCCTGTTACCAGCATCCCGCGCTTGTAGTGAACCTCCTTGACCTGCTTGTCGAAATTTCTTCTATTCTTCAGCGATGACGCTTCCAACGACTCACGAGCAGCCTTCCAAGCTCGCTCCAACCGGAACAGATGGGATTCTGAGTAAGAATCATAATTCTCCACCACCTCATCATTTCTGCCATCGAAGAAATGATCCAAAGGCAACCGGGTGTCGTGTCCAGTCATTGGGAGATGAGGCGTGTCACCCTCTGAACTATGAACCGAATTCCTATATGCGCAGAGCGCCCAGTTCACATAGTCATCCCAATCCGTTTGGTAGATATCCGCATACTTCATGAAAATGGTCCGGAGAGTCTTATTCATCCTTTCCACCACTCCATTAGCCTGCGGATGGTAAGCCGTTGTCCGCTGAAGTTTGGATCCACTAAGCTCGGACAGTTTCGTGAATAGCTTTGACATGAAATTTGGTCCACGGTCCGACAGCAAATGCACAGGAACTCCCCAACGAGCGACGAATCCATTGAAATAGTAGTAGGCCGTCGTTTCTGCCTTCTCGTCGGGCATCGCAAATGCCTCTGCATACTGTGTAAAGTGGTCGATGACGACCAAGATACAGGTATTGCCTCGAAGGGTCCTGTTCCTCGTGTAATGCATCACATCCAGACTGACCAAATCCACAGGTCTATTGGCACGGACTTCATTTTGAAATTCAGCTTGAGGCCTGGCCGGGCCTTTATTGAATTTTGCACATACCTTGCAAGTTCTGATTAAGTCAGCGAGGTCCTGTGCCATGGTCGGCCAATAATAACGTGACACGAGGCTCGCATAGCAAGCTTTATGGCTGCGATGACCACCAACCATGAAGCTCGTGTGCACTTCTTCCATGGTTACCTCTCGGTAATTGTAAGGCACGGAGATCGATTTGAAGGCGTCACCTCTTCTTCGACCTCTTTCATCCACGTGCCAAACAAACAGGAGTATATGAAGAAGTATATATAGTGTATGAAGAAGTACGGCCGGAGTTTCTGCAACAGAGCAGCTTCCGTTTCAGCAGCAGCAGCTGAATTTTCGTTCAATCAAGTCCATCATAGGCTTGAATTCCGAATCATTGCGCAGCGCGCGTTTCCACTCGGCGGAGGTGAGCACATCGTCACCAATGGCACAGATTCCCGGCGGGTACATGACTTCCGTCCCATCCATTTCCATTTCCGTTGGACGGTCATAGCCTGGAAGACGTGACAATGCGTCCGGAACTACATTGTCGCGACCTGGTCGATAATCCGCAATGAAATCAAACTCCTGCAGGCGCAAGGCAAATCTTGCCTGTCTTCCAGCTCCCAGCACTGATCTGTTGTTAAGAAGGTCCTTAACTGCCATATGATCCGTTCTGATGATGGAGGCTCTTGTCGTCAGATAGTGGCGAAACTTCTGACATGCCCAGACCACTCATGCTCCTTCGAGATCTGTGGCCGAATAATTCCTCTCGTACACCGTGAGTGTACGACTGGCATACGCCACTGGACGAGTCTTCACCGTCCATGCCTCGCCCGGCTTCTTCGGACTACGAGGAATCGACACGGGCTGTTCGAGGACCGCTCCTAAGCCATGATGGCTCGCATCCACCGACAGGATGAAAATCTTGTCGAAATCCGGATACGCCAACACCGGAGCTTCGGTCAGAACCTTCTTCAATGCGTCGAACGCCCGTTGTCTAGCTTCGGTCCACTCGAAGACAGCATCCTTCTTGAGCCGTTCAATGAGCGGTGCTGCCACCTTGGCATAATTGGGCACAAACCTTCGATAGTATCCTGACATTCCGAGGAACGCCTTGACGCCATGGCAATCAGTAGGGTTAGGTAGCTTTGCCACTGCAGCTACCTTGCAGGATCTACTTCGTAGCCATCCTGACGGATCAGATGCCCTAGGAAAAGGACTTTCTTGCGGATGAAGACACATTTCTTCAATTTGATCCTAAGTCCATTATCACGCAATTTCTGGAAGACGATCTTGAGCATTTTCAGATGCTCACTGAAGCATCTTGATGGAATCAGAACGTCATCACTGTAGACAGGCAATCCGGTCAAAACCTTCTCCATGATCCTCTGAAAGGTGGCTGGCGCATTGCATAGCCCAAAAGGCATGACGTTCATGTGGAACAGTCCCATGTGAGACACGAACGCTGTCTTCTCCCGATGCTCAGGGTATACCTCGACCTGCCAATAACCAGCTGCTAAATCTATCGTTGAGAAGATTGCACTACCCTTAAGCTGGTCCATGATCTCGTCAATCTTTGGCAGTGGGTAATTGTTCTTCTTGGTGATCTTATTCAACCTGCGGTAGTCAATGACCAATCTGGTTGAACCATCCTTCTTTCCAACCAGAATGCAGGGAAAAGACCACGGACTTGTCGAGGGTTCGCATACCCCTTCATTGAGCATGGAGTTGATGTGCTTCTCGACTTCAGCCTTCTGCTTCGGATTCATACGATAAGCACGGCTCTTCAGAGATCCATCCTTGCCTGTATCAATCAGATGCTGATCGATTTTGGTCCGACCAGGATTACCTGGCCGGGCCACCACGTCGTAGTATTCCAAAAGCATTTTCTTGAACTCCGCTTTGATGTCGTCGGAACAATCCATCTTATCAAAATCTACATTGGCCTCAATATCCTCCAGTTTTTCTTGCTCTGTAGGTTGAGGACGTGACTCCCGATCCTCAGCAGAGTAGAAATGTCCACCAGTGGCCGTTTCCGAAGGCATTTCCCGATCCTTATCCGCATCAGGATCAATTGACTTATGGATCTCGATTCTATGTTTGGGTTCCTGGACCGCACAAGTTACTGGCGATTTGGGCCGCTGGACCACGACTGCGTCAGCTTGTTCCATAGATGGCTTCAACGGTAAATCCAATGGATAGAATCCTGGAAACATCCTGTGTAACTTGCTTACACTTTCACCAACCTGTTCCGCCCATAGCGAATAGGTAGCCGGATGACCGAACAATCTATTGAGATGGTAATGGATGGTCTGCAAATCGAACCCTGCCTCCATTACGTAGGATGTTGGCCGTTCCGCCTCACGAACCTGGACTGCTGGACAGGCCTCTCTCATTACCATTCCTTTAGGGAGGTCAACAATTTGGTCTCCTCCATTGTAGACACGAATGTAGGTGACCTTTGGCGTCACAGTCAGGACACCAGCCTGAGGAAACACTCTATATGTTTCAATAGCATTCGGGTTTGCTTCAAACAGCATGAACTGGCTCTTCGGTACGGCTAGGCCTCCTGCCATCGTAGCCTTTACGGGAACATCCTTTTCTCGACCAGGGAGTACTCTGACCCTTTCCCTGATGCACAAGTTGACCGCTGCAGACAATGAGATATTGTACACCACCGATATCCCCTGCAGTTCAGCTGAATTCAAAAACAACACTCTTCCATAGTAGCTGGACATGAAACCACCACCAGAATAAATGCTGTAACCCATATCATACAGGAAGTGATACCCTATCAGCATTTCCTGTTGTAACTCCGGAACCACATAGAACCTGTATGTAGTACTTTCTGCCATCTGTCCTTGCGTTTGGCAAAACCGCAACGTCAGTTTGCATTGACCAAGGATCGTCAATTTGTTTCCCTCTCCGGCTGCCGAAATGCTGGGCATCTCCGCCTCTGTCATTGGCGTCAATGCGTGATGCTTGACCCTGTCATAGAACTCCTTTGAGATCAATGAGACAGAAGCACCGGTGTCCACCAGATCCAGGGCAGTAACATCATTAATCCGGAAAAGGGCATAGGGCGAGTGACGTAACGAGATGGAAGCCACTGAATCCGCAAAATAGACCGCCTTGCCGTTCATAACCTGTCGAACAGCTTCACGGATGCCCTTTTTGGCCGAACCATCATGGTCAGCCTCGTCTTCGGGATGACCCGAAGTCGAGGGACGATTCGTATAATCATCAGGTTCGGTGGCCTTTGACACCTTTTCGACCACATTGGCGGTGTCTTCCTGACGGAATTTCTTCATGAAGGTAGAACCTCCTCGAAATCCTCCATGTTATCAACAACCGTCTTTGCTGCTGCCTTCGTTTTTGGGGATTGCCGTTGAACAGCACCCTCCATTTTTTCCAGTTTATCCTCCTCTTGACTCCAGGCGTCCTGTGCTTTGGTCAGTCGAGTCCAGTATGCCTCCAACATGTCCGCGTCTACCTTGGACAAATCCAATGGATCAAACCTATTGAACGTCGCAATATCATCCTGACCTTTGGTAGAGGTCCGGTTCGCGGCTTTACGACGAGTCTGCCAGGTGTCACCAACTGACCTATGGAGCTTCATCGGTCTTCGTGGCAGTAGCAGACGTCGATGACGACGTGAGTTGATCCCGAGGTTCGTCCCCGGGGCTCGGGCGAGAAACCAGAGTTGCGCTCGAGTTCGAAGCACGAGCATCCGATGAACTTAGGTTCCGGATTGCAATCCTTTGATGCAGCCTCCTGAAGTGACAAGCCGTCCTTGACCGTGACAGCGAATTTATGGGTGACCGTTCCGAATCCGATTCCTGACAAACAGACCCATCCTGTGATTGAGCCTTGCCCTTCTTCTTCTTACCATTTTTGTTGGGCTTCTTGGGTTTCTTCGGCTTTTTCGGTCCCCGAGATTCCTGAAATTCCCCAGGTTCTTGGCGTTCCTGAGGCCTCAAAGGTTCCTGGGCTTGCCGTTGAGGCAAGTAAAGTCTTCTGGGGAAGACCCCGACCGAATGGCGATCCTGCTTCCGTCCATTATGCAGTACACAAGCCATATGGAAGCACTTAGCTTCAGGATATCCTTCAATGCATTTCCAACGTGGGGTATGCAATTCCTCATCCGACAAATCCCCAATGTGCTGATATCGTAACATGTTGACATGACCTGAATGACGAGACTGGCTGGCTGGTCGGACCCAATGGTCGACCTGAGATCCCTGTGATCCACGGTTCGAGAAATCGTGACCTTTGTTGTCAGGTGGCCTCCTAATCATGCTGACATGACCGGTCTGCTTTTTTTGGCGGGGGTCCGCTCCCCCATCATTCGTTTCCCGAATTGCCACCAGTTCGTTGACAAGCATTGCTTCCACCACCACCACCTCGCTTCCTGAACCCACCACCGCCGCGACCTGATGACTGGAAGCGATCGGAACCACGCGTTGCACCACCACCACCGGACGGGCGTTTCACTTCGAACTGACCAGTGCCATCATCCTTCTGTTTCAGCAAACATCCAAAGAATCTGCTGTTGACCATCCTGAGCCAAAGTGGGTCGTCACCCCAGAGGGTGATGTTCTTATTATACACCGGACAATGTGCCCACCTGTGACCAGGTTCCGCGCAGTAGGTACAACGATTGGACCTATCCTGACTAGAGGAGGCCTTTCCTGAACTTCCAGTGTTCGCCTGTTGCTCCACCAAGAAGCAGACTTCCTCCGGGTCCAAATCTTGCATGTTCGGATCGTCCAATATCTCACAGGCTGCGACCACTTCATCGTCCCAGGTTTGCTGACCTGTTGCCATCGCCTGGCCTTGGACGATCGAGTTCCTGATGTCCTGAAGCTCACGTTTGAGTTCGCGTACATACGCTGGACATTCCTGCTGATCAATGGGCTGAACCCTCTCACCATCACCAACGCTACAAATGGTCTCCATGGGCTTTGATTGAGTATCACCGTCCTCGACCGCTTCCAAAATACGCACGGCTCGCATGAAGATATCATTAGGCCTGCGATGCTCCCAATTTTCGGCATCAGCGAACAAACTCGCGACCTTTGCTCGCAATGCCGCTTTGAGTCCTCGAGAGGCCCGCTCCACCACCTTAAGCTCTCGATCCTTCAGCTCAGCCGTCGGAAAGGCTTTACAGGCGAGGGACCTCAGCTCATTGAGATAGTCTAGGCTCGATTCTGATGCGAGTTGTTTCCGTTCGAAGAATTCCCGAGCATATTTGTCGGCCGATTTGGTGACCGGATCATACAGTTGATGAAGAATGGACACCAATTCCTCGTAGGTTCCCATGGTCTGACCTTCCAAGTCTTGCTTGACCGCATCGTCAAGCAGGTACCACAACAATGGCCGTTTGAGTTCAAGCTCGGCGCCACTTGCCTCCCAAGTTGACTCAAACATCTTCAGCCATGTTGACAATTTGATGACTCCTTTTCGGCCTTTGAACTTGGAGCTTGACTTGAACCACTTGGTGTAGTCATTCAACATCTGTACCTGCTGAGGCGTCATTCTGACCATGTTGACCGACCCACCGGACTATGATCGTCGCGATGGCGGGACAGTCGGCTGAACCGTCTGTTCCCGTGATGGCTGATGGCTGGTTGATGGTTCCATTGACCCCAAATGATCAGCTGGACTGGTTTCCGGAAATGACGACATCAAAGTCCGACCACCAGCATGAACCCGATGACCGGTTCGTCCACCACGAACCGATGGTCGCAAGATATTTGGTCGTCTGGTCACCGGTGATGAGGTTTGCGATCGGGTTGACCAAAGGTCCGCTCGCAAAATCTGGTTATTCACGATGGTCGTGTTCAATGTAATTACGACTGCTCCCTCAGGGCGTTGGGTTGAACCCATCTGTCCCCTGGTCGTCGTTTGTGAGGGCTGCGGCACCATGACTTGTTGTTCCATTCTATGATTCGCTGCTATCGGGGTGATGACATCCGCGGAGCGCCTTGATGGACTGGGCTGATGAGACGGTGACGCGGTGAGTTCCAACGTCAAATGTTGGATCCCAGGACAGCCTATGCTGTGCTCCCGAATCCATGGCCCAATTGTTCAGTGCCGCCGTTCCAAGTGAGAACTCGTGCTCCAAATCAATTCCGAGGTTCTGGAACACTGAATTAACCAGGTCGTCCAAAGGTGGCAATCCAGGCATCGCCGCAGCTCCCAGGGCCGTCATATCATCATCAGATTCCTGTAGAGCCTGCCCACGGTCTCGGGGCGAACCCAAGTCCATGCGCTCCTCAAGACCGATGACGGTCTGGTCCCCGGGACTCGACTCAGAACTCTGAAGAGAGTCCCTCTGATCCAATCCAACTTTATTCCAGTCCAGTGTCCTATTGATTTCATCATTGAAGCTTTGTGTCTGAACGACTGAACCACCAGTTTGGTTGTCATCCAAAGATACTAGGCTTGATGCTGCTGTCACGAAGGCCGAGTCCGATGACGGACTCATTCCAGACGATTCAGGCTCAGATAATGTGGTCAAAGAACTGGTAATCATTGGATCCAGAGAAAAGGCACTGCTTTTCCGAGCAGTCCCCAATGCCCAGCCACTTTTCTTTCTTCTCAGAACTGGACCGGGGGCGCATCCTCTGCACCGAGTGTCGGTCGTTAAACGACCCAGAATTCATTCTCAACGTGGAAGGCAGACATCCCATACAGTTCAAGTGGGAGTCTCCACGATGTCCGATCACCGAATATGGCTGGTGACGTAGTTCCCGTTCTTTCAAGCGTAGGCTTGTGCGCTTCTGATCCATTGAGTTGAACTCTCTTCTTAAATCTAAAAGTTCTTTTTGAGAAAGACAATTAAGCACAACTTAAAAATATTCCTAGGCACCCCAGAAAAATACAAATGTATACGTATTTAAAAGATTGTACAAAATACAATAATATTGGTGTAAATTGAAGCAGATGACTGCTATTTTTGGCCTGAAAAAGAAACAATTACCAAAATTAACCTAAGATGAATGCGATTAGACAAGCAAAATCACAAACACTAATAAAATTATCACAATAAAATTATTTGTTAATTAGGTAGGAACTTTGGAAAAAATCCTAGCTCAAATCCCCAAAATAACCCTAAAATTAGCTCAACCCAAAAAATGCGATATTAGAGCCTAAATTGGAGGAGAAATAGGCACACTATTTATACACGTATACAAACCACACAAACCCTAGGAAAAAATTTTCAAATTTTTAAACCTAGGGGGGTTTACATACCTAAGAAAATTGGAAAAATTCGTGCGCTGAACGCGAAGAACTACGGGGGGAACCCCAACGAAACTAAAACAAAAATTGACAAAAATTTGAAAAAATTTTACGAAGGGGTTCAGGCAAGAAATCCCTGAGCTCCTGGCAGCCTAATGTAGCGGGGCTAGTACCTGATCCTGCGTACTAACACCGTTACCACGCCTAGACGTAGCGGACGCGGAGACCGTGGCACAAATGGATAACGAATCGACTTCAAGAGACGGTCGGGACAGCCTCGCCAGATAAATACGCAGTAAATGGTCATACCTTAAGGGCGAGATGACTCGTCCTCTCACTCACTCAAAATTGGACAACCTACCTAGCAGGAGCTCAGTGAATTACTAAACCCTAACAAAATACAGTTTAATGAAACGGAAACAACAAATTATTATTAAATAATATAAAACATGGGTTGAACCCTCAGACATGCAAAACAAACAAACACACACAACTTACAGTTACTGACGGGAGTAAGCCAACGCACCAGTAGCTCCGGGGGAGAGCTACAAGGGGAGAAATAAATGGGGAGCAATATACAGAAATTGGGGGGGAGAGAATAGCGTAATAAATACAAGTGTTCACGACGACAAAAATATACAGACTGAATAAGGGAAGCGAGTGTTGGGCTGGACCCTCCCACGTTTTGAGTGGTGGGGGGGGTAATCGAGATAAGACCCTTTTTTTCTGCAAAATTGTGAAAATTGCTGTTTTTTTAGAAAGATAGACAATTTACGATCAAGCCATATTGTAAAATTCCTTTTTTGCATTTCAATATTTTCATTATGTATTGTATGGACATCCCATCTATCTTGTATGGACACGCTCGCATTGTATGGACACCTATGTTTACACAGTAAAGATAGGACCATCGCAGCCTCTGAACATAGCTACGCTTACACTAAACCGGCTTTTTACTTAACTACTTTGCTTGAGATGCTAATATTGAAATTAGCGAATAGTCCTAGTCTTAAATTTAAGAATTTGCCTTATTTTCGAAATTTCAATTTAAGTACATAACCTACAATTTTGCTGTCATAGTTACATAGCGTTGTCAATTTTGTTTAAACGTTAGAGAAAATAAATTCACTCATTAATAGAATAATCATGTTTCCCCAGACATTCGACATTTGCTATGCTTGGGCATTCGATTCTGTGGAGGCTGTAACGACTTCAGAAACTTTCTAAGCCAAAAACTGTCTAAATATCAAGGGAAGTTATTTAAAACTTAGGAACACGGCCTCGTTTCACAAATTCCGGTTAGAAATAGTGAGAACATTGTCGATTTTTTTGCAATTTTTATCATTCAAAAGTTACTAAACATGATTTACGCTATTCTTTAAATCCCTTAGGGCTATATTCCAATGGGGTCCATACTGTCCGTTCCCACGGACAAAATTTGCAACAATTTAAAGTTAATTTTAGCTATCATTCTAAGGATCAACTTGAAGAATACTGCTTACTAACACTGCTAAAATTTAGCTATAATTAGTAGTTCTTGCCGCAACACGATTTTCAAATAAACCTCGAAAATCTCCAAAAGTTTACAAAGGTCTGCCCCAAAATTAGCAAAAATCGCATGATTTTAAAAGATGTAGCTATGCAGACAAAACTTAACATCTATTTCATCGAGTTTCTTGAAAGTTAGTGGACGACCACAAAAATACCAATTTTTATATTCTTGTGATCAGTTATACAATTTTATTTGCACTATGACACTATGTCCTACGTTTTTCGAAATAGAGCTGAATAATTAAGAATATAGCTTTGCTATAGTAAAATATTTGTTATTCCAGTTACTTTTCAATCAACTGATGGCTATCGTTTAAGTTATTGTCTGTTTCGCTGCATATACTATAATCATACAACTTCAATAATCACATAACTTTAATACTTGAGATATTTTAAAAAACAAGCAGTTCCTTCGAAGCAAAAATTAATGGTTCCTTTAATATAAAATATATTTATTTTTAGTCCATGATATTTTAACTGCCATTTCCTTAAAATCTAAATTCTTAGTTTCATAACTGTGTTTTTCTTTTAATGGCCATTTTCCTGATCATGCAACACACTACTAGAGCTTATTATGACTGACAAATCTATTTGTTGTTTGAAAGAACAGTTTTTAGACTAACCCACGCATTTTTACAAAGCAAACGGCACTAAAATCAGTTGGAACATACGGTGTCCATATATACAAAACTAGTGGTGTCCATACATCACCTAGTACGGTACTAAACTTTAAAGCAACTTTATTTGTTGAATATAGGCAAAGTGTCTAGTGTCCATACAATGAGACTCTACCCTAATCGCTGTTCCTTTAAAGATTAATTTAAACCGTTTAATCCGTCTCCTGCGTTTCGAACTAAAGTCTGACCAAAAATTCTTGGAACCGAATTGTGAGCGCTTGTCCTGAGTTAACTTTTGAAGTTAGTCTATGTAAAGTATATATTTTTAGAAACCTCAGGTGGACGAGAATCCGGTAAAACCACTATATCCGGTCTATATCCGGTCACCGAATGCCAAATCGATATAAACGCCTTAGATTCGGAAAGAGAATGCTAATTAATTCATACTCTAGCATATTGGTCCTTGGCCCAAGACATCTCCGAAAATCCGGTCACATCCGGTCCATGTTCGGTAACTGGATGTCTAGGTCGCAAAAACTGTACAGCAAGATGGGTAGGTCGTACGGTTTCGCTGATTGAGTTTTTGGATTCAGCGGGACGAAATTAGTCTATATACGAAGTTTTGTCCAATTCGAACCAAAATTGCGTGATTAATGGTCGTACCCGGTGCGAAAAAAAACCGGAAAAACCGGTTTTACCGGTCTGGTGCTCGGAATCGCGGATAAAAAATGTTAGTTTTTGGCACAATGAATATTTGCGAGGCTACTTTTATTTTACTGGTGTCAAAGTGATCGAATATCCGGTCGATTTCCGGCCTGAGCTTTGAAATTTGAGATTTCATGGGCTATTATCTCAGCATCCGGTTGGTCCGGAAGTCAAATTATTTTATTAAAATGATATTTCGTCTATCCCTAACAAGCATCAACCTCAAATTACTTCATATCTGTTGTAACTTTTGAATGATGGAGTTTTAAAAATGGTTTAAAACTAACTTATATTGCATGCGACAAAGCTAAGCGTATAGGATCAAATCTCATGTCCGGTTTAACAATTAGACAAAACTTACAAAATCAGCCCACTTTTAAAACGCTATCATTCAAAACTTACAGCAGATATGAAGTAATTTGAGGTTGATGCTTGTTGGAGGTAGACGAAGTATCATTTTAATAAAATAATTTGACTTCCGGACCAACCGGATGCTGAGATAATAGCCCATGAAATCTCAAATTTCAAAGCTCAGGCCGGAAATCGACCGGATATTCGATTACTTTGACACCAGTAAAATAAAAGTAGCCTTGCAAATATTCATTGTGCCAAAAACTAACATTTTTTATCCGCGATTCCGAGCACCAGACCGGTAAAACCGATTTTTCCGGTTTTTTTCGCACCGGATACGACCATAAATCACGCAATTTTGGTCTGAATTAGACAAATCTTCGTATATAGACTAATTTCGTCCCGCTGAATCCAAAAAAATCAGCGAAACCGTACGACCTACCCATCTTGCTGTACAGGTTTTGTGACCTAGACATCCGGTTACCGGACATGGACCGGATGTGACCGGATTTTCGGGGATGTCTTGGGCCAAGGACCAATATGCTAGAGTATGAATTAATTAGCATTCTCTTTCCGAATCTGAGGCGTTTTTATCGATTTGGCATCCGGTGACCGGATATAGACCGGATATAATGGTTTTACCGGACTCTCGTCCGCCTGAGGTTTCTAAAAATATATACTTTATATAGACTAACTTCAAAGGTTAACTCAGGACAAGCGCTCACAATTCGGTTCCAAGAATTTTCGGTCAGACTTTAGTTTTTAATTCTTGTGCAGCTACGGATTAAACGGATTAAAAGTTGGCGGATTAAAATTTTTAGTCGCTGTTTCTTTAATGGAGGATTAAACGCATCATAATTAAGTCGTTTAATCCGAGGATTAAAAATAAGCAGATTAAGCGAGTTAATTTTTAGTTCTGTTTAGTCCGTTTAATGCTGCATTAAAGAAACAGCCGTTAACAGCTCCTTCGGCTGATTTTTAATCCTTTTAATCCGACCATTTTGATCTTTAAAGAAATACTATGTGAAATATTGTTACATAATATGTGTAGTGCATGGATGTGAGATTTCTCCCAAAATCGGGAAAACGGGAAAACTAGAACTTTTTAAGCTTCATTGTTCTGTAGGTTAATCATTTCTGATGATTAATGCTGGTAGAATTCTTAAAGTTTCTCATTTTTACTCTAGTTTTACTGAGAACCTTAAAATTATAATAGAACAAGAATAAAAATGATCTGGTAAAGCACGAAGAATCCAATATGGGTGATGTTAGGTTGGAAGCGGATAGATGACTAGGTATGAAAGCGTTAATGTGGGAGGGCAGGGTGTGCATATCTTAGCGACAGGACTAGCATAAAGCGCACTAATATGGACCAGCTTCGCTGAACAACCCGCATTCGCGTTCACTCTTGATCCAGTCCACATATGACCAATATAAATGTGAACTCAATAAACTCTACTTTCTTCAGATTTTCAGGTAGCGAAATGGCTTTGAAATTAAGCTATTCCAAATAAACATCGCAACGCTCGTTAAAGCGGTTTATTCTGTAGTGTCAGCGCAGAATCTCTAACATAAGTTTTAGTTTATGTAATGCTAAGTTAATGCGAAAAACTGTTTTGACATTGCTTTTGTTATTATTGTAGTCATTATATATGTTGTTTATATATAGAGCTCGAGCACAACTACATAGTTGCAGAGTTATGTGACAAATTGTTAAACGTTACTGAAAAAATGCCGCCATCATCAGTTTGAGCCGTATCTGCTAACATGGGTTGCTCATGCTCAGCGAAGCTGATCAATATTAGTGCGTTTTTAGCCTTTTTGTCAATTAGAACTTAATGCCATCCGTATTGTATCTTTCATACTCCATAAGTAGCATTTTGTGTGTGTAATGCTTACCGCAGACCGTTTAAGATATTTGGTGATACCGGGATAGTTGCTGTAATACATTCTGTAGAAACGTGCCGTGGCTTCGACTTGGGCTCTCTCAGGTCTCAATAATGCTTTCACCGCGACGACGTCGTCGTCCTTAGCCAAGTCCAGTACGTTTAGCACTCCTTTATTTGCTCCTGTCGTCCCTTGGTGTCGATTGTAAAGTGACTGAAGATTCAATAAAAGCAGCGTGCGCAGAGCTGATACTTCTAAATAAAGTTCAGACATCCCCCAACCATACTTAGCTTTCTCTATCTGTTTACGTAAGTTGTCTTGTTCTTTCCCAGACTCTTTACCCAGGCGTTCGATGTAGCTCAGCAGTTTTCCTAGCAGGGCACCACCGAGCGTAGCAGGCACATTAGCACCCAGCACTGTCACGTCACCGTCGCTAAGAGTTTCCAAACCTCGGTAGCCTTCCATAAACTGTTGAGCTATTTTCAATTCCTTTTTCGCTCCGGCAATTTCATCTTTGATTTCATTCCTGTACTGTTCCTCTAGACGTTTGGTGATAACTTCGTCGACAATGTTACCAATATCCGGCTGAGCCTTGTTAGGCGAGAATTTACCCCCAATCACGTAGCTCCCAAAGTCACGAGGGGGAACCCACCCAATCCCACGCATACACGTTGGGGGAGCTACGTGGACTTGCTAAACGTGTCCCAGCCCACTTGATGATTGTTATGATAAGCCAAGCGGGTAACTAGCCTATTAACCTGCTAGCGGCAACGGGAAAGGTTGATTCATCTCTAACCTTGTATTCCGTTGACAATCCTTTGTGCGGGCGAGTCCCCCGAATTTTACTAGGCGCCCCGTTGGCGTCCCCTAAAAACTACCCTCCCCTTGGCGAGGCAAGTCGGTGGGTTCGTGAGCCGAGTGGACTAAAGATCTCCACCCGCAGTCGACGGTTAGCGTCCATTGCGCCAGTCCTACGTAGTGGCGTTTGAACATCGCGGTTTAATTCCCGGCTCACCCATTACAAAAGCACTGCACAAAAGGATACCACCATCATAAACGTTCATATAGTTGATCGATGAAATTTGATTGTTTTAATGTTTCAGATCAGCTCGACCGAACTAAACGTGACGATGAGTTGGACGAAATATTCAAGTTATTGGATCAGGTCGATAATGAATTGAACGAAGCTTATGCCTCGGCTTCCAATAATAAGCAATACGATTCATTGAAGAAATCGATTGATTTGACCAAAAAGGACATCAAAGGAGTGCAAAGTAGCCTGGATACGTCGAGTGCTCTGGCTGCGGTAAGCACACTGGCTGGAAACATCAAAACACTCACCAGTCCTGACTCAAATCCTATTGATATTGCTACGGCAGTTGTGGATGTGGTCGCTGGATTTGCTGTACTGACACCTCCACCGGTAGGACCAATAGTTGGAGGAATGCTGTCTTTGGTTTCTGGAATAATTGGAGGATTCTCGCCTAACAAGGCTCAGCCGGATATTGGTAACATTGTCGACGAAGTTATCACCAAACGTCTAGAGGAACAGTACAGGAATGAAATCAAAGATGAAATTGCCGGAGTGAAAAAGGAATTGAAGAAGCTCAACAGCTTATGGAAGGCTACCGAGGTTTGGAAACTCTTAGCGACGACGTGACAGTGCTGGGTGCTAATGTGCCTGCTACGCTCGGTGGTGCCCTGCTAGGAAAACTGAGCTACATCGAACGCCTGGGTAAAGAGTCTGGGAAAGAACAAGACAACTTACGTAAACAGATAGAGAAAGCTAAGTATGGTTGGGGGATGTCTGAACCATTTAGAAGTACCAGCCTGCGCACGCCGCTAGTTTCTTTATTGAATCTTCAGTCACTTTACAATCGGACATCAAGGGACGAGAGCAAATAAAGGAGTGCTAAACGTACTGACTTTGGCTAAGGACGACGACGTCGTCGCGGTGAAAGCATTATTGAGACCTGAGAGAGCCCAAGTCGAAGCCACGGCACGTTTCTACAGAATGTATGGCAGCAACTATCCGGTATCACCAAATATCTTAAACGGTCTGCGGTAAGCATTACAAGCACACAATAATGCTACTTATGGAGTATGAAAGATACAACATGGATGGCATTAAGTTCTAATTGACAAAAAGGCTAAAAACGCACTAATATTGATCAGCTTTGCTGAGCATGAGCAACCCGTGTTAGCAGATACGGCTCAAACTGATGATGGCGGCATTTTTTCAGTAACGTTTAACAATTTGTCACATAACTCTGTAACTATGTAGTTGTGCTCGAAGCTCTATATATAAACAACATATATAATGACTACAATAATAACAAAAAGCAATGTCAAAACAGTTTTTCGCATTAACTTAGCATTACATAAACTAAAACTTATGTTAGAGACTCTGCGCTGACACTACAGAATAAACCGCTTTAACGAGCGTTGCGATGTTTATTTGGAATAGCTTAATTTCAAAGCCATTTAGTTACCTGAAAATCTGAAGAAAGTAGAGTTTATTGAGTTCAGATTTATATTGGTCATATGTGGACTGGATCAAGAGTGAACGCGAATGCGGGTTGTTCAGCGAAGCTGGTCCATATTAGTGCGCTTTACTGCTAGTCCTGTCGCTAAGATATGCACACCCTGCCCTCCCACATTAACGCTTTCATACCTAGTCATCTATCCGCTTCCAACCTAACATCACCTGTATTGGACTCTTCAGTGCTTCACCAGATCATTTTTCCTCTTGTTCTATTATAATTTTAAGGTTCTCAGTAAAACTAGAGTAAAAATGAGAAACTTTAAGAATTCTAACAAGCATTAATCATCAGAAATGATTAACCTACAGAACAGTGAATTTTTAAAAGTTCTAGCTTTTCCGTTTTCCCGATTTTGGGAGAAATCTCAATATCCATGTACCATACATATTAGGTAACAATATTTCACATAGTATTTCTTTAAAGATCAAAATGGTCGGATTAAAAGGATTAAAAATCAGCCGAAGGAGCTGTTAATGGTTGTTTCTTTAATGCAGCATCAAACGGACTAAACAGAACTAAAAATTAACTCGCTTAATCTTCTTATTTTTAATCCTCGGATTAAACGACTTAATTACGATGCGTTTAATCCTCCATTAAAGAAACAGCGACTAAAAATTTTAATCCGCCAACTTTAATCCGTTTAATCCGTAGCTGCACAAGAATTAAAAAAACTAAAGCCTGACCGAAAATTCTTGGAACCGAATTGTGAGCGCTTGTCCTGAGTTAGCTACCCTGAAGTTAATTATATAAAGTATATATTTTTAGAAACCTCAGGCTGACGAGAGTCCGGTAAAACCACTAGATTCGGTTTATATCCGGTCACCGGATGCCAAATCGATAAAAACGCCTCAGATTCGGAAAAGACAATGCTAATTAATTAATACTCTAGCATATTGGTCCTGGTCCAAGATTATCCTCGAAAATCCGGTCACATCCGGTTCATGTCCGTAACCGGATGTCTAGGTCACAAACCCAGCACAGCAAGATGGGTAGCTCGTAAGGTTTCGCTGATTTTTTTGGACCAGCGGGACGAAATTAGTCTATATACGAAGATTTGTCTAGTGCAGACCAAAATTGCGTGATTTATGGTCGAACTCGGTGCGAAAGTTTGTGAAAAATCGGTTTTACCTGTCTGGTGCACACCATCGCGGGATAAAAAAATGCTCGTATGGAAAATAATGAATATTTGTAGCGGCTACTTTTTTTACTGGTGTCAGCAATCGAATATCAGTCAACCTGAGCTTTGAAATTTGAGATTTCATGGGCTATTATCTCAGCATATCCGCTACCACCCGAAGTCAAATTATCTTTTTATTAAAATGATACTTCGTTCACCTCCAACAAGCATCAACCTCAAATTACTTCATATCTGCTGTAAGTTTTGAATGATAGCGTTTCAAAAGTGGGGTTGATTTTGTAAGTTTTGTCTAATTGTTAAACCAGACATGAGATTTGATCCTATACGCTTAGCTTTGTCGCATGCAATATAAGTTAGTTTTAAACCATTTTTAAACTCCATCATTCAAAAGTTACAACAGATATGAAGTAATTTGAGGTTGATGCTTGTTAGGGATAGACGAAATATCATTTTAATAAAATAATTTGACTTCCGGACCAACCGGATGCTGAGATAATAGCCCATGAAATCTCAAATTTCAAAAGCTCAGGCCGGAAATCGACCGGATATTCGATCACTTTGACACCATAAAAATAAAAGTAGCCTCGCAAATATTCATTGTGCCAAAAACTAAAACATTTTTTATCCGCGATTCCGAGCACCAGACCGGTAAAACCGGTTTTTCCGGTTTTTTTTCGCACCGGGTACGACCATTAATCACGCAATTTTGGTTCGAATTGGACAAAACTTCGTATATAGACTAATTTCGTCCCGCTGAATCCAAAAACTCAATCAAAGTGAAACTGTACGACCTACCCATCTTGCTGTACATCTTTTATTAGCTAGACATCCGGTTTTCGGACATGGACCGGATGTGACCGGATTTTCGGAAATGTTTTGGTGAAGGACCAACATGCTAGAGTATGAATTAATTAGCATTTTCTTTCCAAATCTGAGGCGTTTTTATCGATTTGGCATTCGGTGACCGGATATAGACCGGATATAGTGGTTTTACCGGATTCTCGTCCACCTGAGGTTTCTAAAAATATATACTTTACATAGACTAACTTCAAAAGTTAACTCAGGACAAGCGCTCACAATTCGGTTCCAAGAATTTTGGTCAGACTTTAGTTCGAAACGCAGGAGACGGATTAAACGGTTTAAATTAATCTTTAAAGGAACAGCGATTAGGGTAGAGTCTCATTGTATGGACACTAGACACTTTGCCTATATTCAACAAATAAAGTTGCTTTAAAGTTTAGTACCGTACTAGGTGATGTATGGACACCACTAGTTTTGTATATATGGACACCGTATGTTCCAACTGATTTTAGTGCCGTTTGCTTTGTAAAAATGCGGGTTAGTCTAAAAACTGTTCTTTCAAACAACAAATAGATTTGTCAGTCATAATAAGCTCTAGTAGTGTGTTGCATGATCAGGAAAATGGCCATTAAAAGAAAAACACAGTTATGAAACTAAGAATTTAGATTTTAAGGAAATGGCAGTTAAAATATCATGGACTAAAAATAAATATATTTTATATTAAAGGAACCATTAATTTTTGCTTCGAAGGAACTGCTTGTTTTTTAAAATATCTCAAGTATTAAAGTTATGTGATTATTGAAGTTGTATGATTATAGTATATGCAGCGAAACAGACAATAACTTAAACGATAGCCATATCAGTTTTGATTGAAAAGTAACTGGAATAACAAATATTTTACTATAGCAAAGCTATATTCTTAATTATTCAGCTCTATTTCGAAAAACGTAGGACATAGTGTCATAGTGCAAATAAAATTGTATAACTGATCACAAGAATATAAAAATTGGTATTTTTGTGGTCGTCCACTAACTTTCAAGAAACTCGATGAAATAGATGTTAAGTTTTGTCTGCATAGCTACATCTTTTAAAATCATGCGATTTTTGCTAATTTTGGGGCAGAATCTTTGTAAACTTTTGGAGATTTTTCGAGGTTTATTTGAAAATCGTGTTGCGGCAAGAACTACTAATTATAGCTAAATTTTAGCAGTGTTAGTAAGCAGTATTCTTCAAGTTGATCCTTAGAATGATAGCTAAAATTAACTTTAAATTGTTGCAAATTTTGTCCGTGGGAACGGACAGTATGGACCCCATTGGAATATAGCCCTAAGGGATTTAAAGAATAGCGTAAATCATGTTAGTAACTTTTTGAATGATAAAAATTGCAAAAAAATCGACAATGTTCTCACTATTTCTAACCGGAATTTGTGAAACGAGGCCGTTTTCCTAAGTTTTAAATAACTTCCCTTGATATTTAGACAGTTTTTGGCTTAGAAAGTTTCTGAAGTCGTTACAGCTTCCACAGAATCGAATGCCCAAGCATAGCAAATGTCGAATGTCTGGGGAAACATGATTATTCTATTAATGAGTGAATTTATTTTCTAACGTTTAAACAAAATTGACAACGCTATGTAACTATGACAGCAAAATTGTGAGGTTATGTACTTAAATTGAAATTTCGAAAATAAGGCAAATTCTTAAATTTAAGACTAGGACTATTCGCTAATTTCAATATTAGCATCTCAAGCAAAGTAGTTAAGTAAAAGCCGGTTTAGTGTAAGCGTAGCTATGTTCAGAGGCTGCGATGGTCCTATCTTTACTGTGTAAACATAGGTGTCCATACAATGCGAGCGTGTCCATACAAGATAGATGGGATGTCCATACAATACATAATGAAAATATTGAAATGCAAAAAAAGGAATTTTACAATATGGCTTGATCGTAAATTGTCTATCTTTCTAAAAAAACAGCAATTTTCACAATTTTGCAGAAAAAAGGGTCTTATCTCGATTACCCCCACCACTCAAAACGTGGGACGGTCCAACCCAATACTCGCTTCCCCTAGTTAGTCTTAGTACTTCTTTCATTGCGAACACCTGCTATTATTCCCTTACACTCTCCCCCATTTTTATTGTATTGTATATTTGCTCTCTCCAGCTCTCCCCAGAGCTTTGGTACGTTGGTTGGCCACTTGGCCCCCTGTAAACTGTAAGTCATTTGTATGCGTGTTGTCTATTTGAGGGTTCATCCCATTTATATTATTTTATAATAATACTTGTTGTTTCTTCCTTATTAAACTGTACTTTGTTAGGTTTAGTTTCACTGAGCTCCTGCTAGGTAGGTAGTTCTACTTTGAGTGAGTGAGAGGACGAGTCATCTCGCCCTTAAGGTAGGATCGTTCACTGCGTATTTATCGAGCCAGACTGTCCCGACCGTCTCCTGTAGTCGGTCAGTTATCTATCTGTGCCACGGTCTCCGCGTCCGCTACGTCAGGGCGTGGTAACGGAGTTAGTACGTAAGTGAAACTTACTAGCCCCGCTACATTAGGCTGCCAGGAGCTCAGGAATTTCTTGCCTGAACCCCTTCGTAAAATTTTTTCAAATTTTCTCGCAATTTTGGTTTTAGTTTCGTTGGGGTTTCCCCCGTAGTTCTTCGCGTTCAGCGCACAAGTTTTTCCAATTTTCTTAGGTAGGTAAACCCCCCTAGGGTCAAAAATCTGAAAAATTTTTTCTCTAGGGTCTGTGTGTTTGTATACGTGTATAATTGTGTACCTGTTTCTCCTCCAATTTAGGCTCTAATATAGCATCTATTTTTGGGCTGATTAGTCTAGGGCTATTTTTGGGATTTGAGATAGGATATTTTTCCGAAGTTCATACCTAATTAACAAATAATTTTGTTGTGATAATTTTGCTTGTGGTTGTGATTGTGCTTGCCCTAATCGCATTCATTTTAGGTTAATTTTGGGAATTTGTCTTATTTTCAGGCCAAAAGTAGCAGTCATCTGCTTCCTATAACACCAATATTTATTATATCTTGTACAATCTTTTATATACGTATACATTAGTATTTTTCTGGGGTACCTAGGAATATTTTTGAGTTGTATTTATTTGTGATTTTCGAAAAGAACTTTTAGATTCAAGAAGAGAGTTCAACTCAATGGATCAAAAGCGCACAAGCCAACGCTTGAAAGAACGGGAACTACATCACCAGTCATATTCGGTGATTGGACATCGTGAAGACTCCCATTTGGACTGCATGGGATGTCTGTCTTCCACGTCGAGAATTGGGGACTGCTCGGAAAAGCAGTGTCCCTTTTCTGGATTCAGCGATTTCCAGTTCCTTGACCACATTATCTGAGCCTGAAGCGTCTGGAATGTGTCCGTCAGCGGACTCTGGATGGCTGGATTGCCACCTTTGGATGAACTGGCTCAGTCAGTTTTCCAGAATCTTGGAATTGATTCGGAGCACGAATTCTCACTTGGAACGGCGGCACTGAACAATTGGGCCATGCAATCGGGAGCACAGCATAGGCTGCCTTGGGATCCGACATTTGATGTGGGAACTCAGGCTTTGGCTTCACCGTCTCATCAGCCCGGTCCATCAAGGAGCTCCGCGGGTGTCATCATCCCGGTAGCAACGAATCATGGAATGGAACAACAAGTCATGGTGCCTCAGCCCTCACGACGACCAGGGGACAGATGGGTTCAGCCCAACGCGCCCTGAGGGAGCAGTCGTGATCACGTTGAACACGACCGTCGTGAATAACCAGCTTTTGCGGCCGGACTTTTGGTCAACCCCATCACAAACCTGACGTGACCAGACGACGATATCTTCCGGCCATCGGTTCGTGGTGGACGAACCTGTTATCGGGTTCATGCTGGTGGTCGGACTTTGATGTCGTCAATTCCGGAAACCAGTCCAGCCGATCATTTGGGGTCAATGGAACCATCAACCAGTCATCAGCCATCACAGGAACAGACGGTTCAGCCGACTGTCCCCCACATTTGACGATCATCGTCCGGTGGGTCCGTCAACATGGTAAGAGAAGAAACAAGTGCAGATGTTGAATGACTACCCCAAGTGGTTCAAGTCAATTTCCAAGCTCAAAGGCCGGAAAGGAGCCATCAAATTGTCAATATGGTTAAAAATGTTTAAGTCAACTTGGGAGGCAAGTGGCGCCGAGCTTGAACTCAAACGGCCATTGTTGTGGTACCTGCTTGACGATGCGATCAAGCAAGACTTGGAAGGTCAGACCATGGGGACCTACGATGAATTGGTGTCCATTCTTCATTAGCTGTATGAGCCAGTCACCAAATTGGCCGGCAAATATGCTTGGGAATTTTTCGAACGGAAACAACTCGCATCAGAATCGAGCCTTGACTATCTCAATGAGCTGAGGTACCTCGCCTGTAAAGCCTTTCCGACGGCCGAGCTGAAGGATCGTGAGCTTAAGGTGGTGGAGCGGGCTTCTCGTGGACTCAAATCGTCATTACGGGCAAAGGTTGCGAGTTTGTTCGCTGATGCCGAAAATTGGGAGCATCGCAGGCCTAATGATATCTTCATGCGAGCCGTGCGTATTTTGGAAGCGGTCGAAGATGGTGATATTCAATCAAAGCCCATGGAGACCATTTGTAGTGTTGGTGACGGTGAGAGGGTTCAACCCATTGATCAACAGGAATGTCCAGCGTATGTACCTGGCTTTTTCCCACAGGCGGGGGGGGGTGGAGGGGGGCCCCCCCCGACATTCGTTCGCCCCCAGACTTGGGTCGCCCCCCCAGAATCGCCCCCAAGATTCGGGCCTTCCTCCCCAGAACTCTAAAGTGCCCGGAAAAATAGGGCTTTGAGGGTAAATTTTGAAAAATTTTTCCAGCTTCGCCGGATTTTTACCTATTTCTTAGCTTTTTTAGCTATTTTAAGCTTAAGTTAAAAATAGTTAATTTTTTAGCTCAGCAGCAAAAAATAGCTATTTATAGGCATTTTTCGGAAAATTTTTCCCCCCCCCAGAAATCCGAGCCCCCCCAGACCTGGGGCCGGGGGGACCCCGCAGGCCTGTGGGGGACCCCCCAGACTTCCCCCCCCCGAAATTTTTGCCTAGGAAAAAGCCAGTGTACGCGAGCTCAAACGTGAGCTTCAGGACATCAGGAACTCGATCGTCCAAGGCCAGGCGATGGTAACAGGTCAGCAAACCTGGGACGATGAAGTGGTCGCAGCCTGTGAGATATTGGACGATCCGAACATGCAAGATTTGGACCCGGAGGAAGTCTGCTTCTTGGTGGAGCAACAGGCGAACACTGGAAGTTCAGGAAAGGCCTCTTCTAGTCAGGATAGGTCCAATCGTTGCACCTACTGCGCGGAACCTGGTCGCAGGTGGGCACATTGTCCGGTGTATAATAAGAACATCACCTTCTGGGATGACGACCCACTTTGACTCAGGATGGTCAACAGCAGATTCTTTGGATGCTTGCTGAAACAGAAGGATGATGGCACTGGTCAGTTTGAAGTAAAGCGCCTCTCCGGCGGTGGAGGTGCAACGCGTGGTTCGGGTCGCTTCCTGTCATCAGGTCGCGGCGGTGGTGGGTTCAGAAAGCGAGGTGGTGGTGGTGGAAGCAATGCTGGTCAACGAACTGGTGGCAATTCGGGAAAAGAATGATGGGGGAGCGGACCCCCGCTAAAAAAAGCAATGCCGGTCATGTCAGCATGATTAGGAGGGCACCTGACCACCAGAGTCACAATTTCCCAAACCGTGGATCACAGGGATCTCAGGTCGGTCATTGGGTCCGACCAGCCAACCAGTTTCGTAATTCAGGCCCTGCCAATATGTTGCGATATCAACACATTGGGGATTTGTCGGATGAGGAATTGCATACCCCACGTTGGAAATGCATTGAAGGATATCCTGAAGCTAAGTGCTTCCATATGGCTTGTGCACTGCATAAAGGACGGAAGCAGGATCGCCATTCGGTCGGGGTCTTCCCCAGAAGATTTCACTTGCCTCAACGGCAAGCCCAGGAACCTTTGAGGCCTCAGGAGCGGCAAGAACTTGAGGAATTTCAGGAATCTCGGGGACCGAAAAAGCCGAGAAAACCCAAGAAGCCCAACAAAAACGCCAAGAAAAGAAGGGCAAAGCACAGTCACAGGATGGGTCTGTTTGTCAGGAATCGAATTGGGAACAGTCACCCATGAATTCGGTGGCAACACAAGCTGTCACGATCAAGGACGGCTTGTCACTTCAGGAGGCTGCGTCAAAGGATTGCAATCCGGAATCTAGTTCATCGGATGCTCGTGCTTCGAA